>MU224827.1:427381-444128 GCA_018584345.1 Thuja plicata | reverse complement strand
AATACTAAATATAAGTATAATAAAATACTATATAATAACAAACAAAATAATAAATATAATAAACATGAAATATTCTTGCCGTTGTAAATATCAAAATTTTATTCACGCATCACGGCTAACTTCGTGCATTTTCCTACTTTATATCAGAAAGAAGGAGCAATGAACAGTTAGGAATAAGTAGAATTATTGGAGCAAAAGCTAAAATTCAAATTTGTGCATTTTCCTATATTATTATGTTATCAAACACTTTCCAAATTCTAAGCGGGAACTGAGAAAATTCAAATTCTAACGGCGTCTATCTTTTGAAGCGGATGAATGCGAAGGAACGGACGTTAGGCGGAAAAAAACTGGTGGAAACCTGTGAACGGGAAATGTCAGGTCGAAGGTTAAAAGTGGGCCCAGACACCTGGTTCGACTGTGCCAGTTAACCCCGCCGTGGGACCCATGTCAAACACCACACACTAAGTCAAAGCTTAGTGTGTGATGTTTAAGGCTGGCCAAAAAATTTCAAATATGGCCAAGTTAAAAATTTGGGGTAACAACAGGCTCTGAGGGGGATGAGGACTGTAAGGACAATGAGAATCTAGAATAATATTAGATATAGACTAGTGCCACAGTCCATTGGGTACAAATTCAACGGAAATCAAAAGAGCATAAGGAGCTGCTTGCAGAGGGAAGAGGGGAATTGGGAAAGAACTGAACACAAGAAGCCAAAATTGGAAAACTAACCACCTAGACCTACAAAAAACCAAAATTTTATTTATAAAATGTATGAGGTAGGATGCCCCCTACCTTAGGATAACCCCAAATAAATCATGCAAATCCATTGACAGGATGGGAGAAATATCTTCCGGCGTAAAATAGTGGTTGACGAACAAAAAGCATTTTCTTCATCTACTAGCTTGCGATAATAAGCATGGCTCCAACAATAATGTTTTGTAAAAAAAATTCAAAAACATTGGAACCAAAAAGCTACTCTGCATCATAAAGTTTTGAAACCAACTGTAATGCATTAACATTGTGTTGTGGAGGCTGGTCTGAATCTACATTGAAAATTATAGTGTCCTTTGTATTATTATTTGAACAATAAAGAAGATCCCTAATGGGGCAGCCTTCATTAAGGATGTGAGGATGATCTACAAGAACATTTTTATCCAAGTTCAAACTTGGACCCTCTAAATGATCACTCTCAAGGACTGCATCATCAAATTCATCTTCAAAATAAAAATATTCCACCATGAACTGACTGCTAACTTCTTCTATGAATAGATTGCCTTCACAAATTTCATCAACAAATTCAAATGCCCAAAAATCCAATCACATGCGGAATATTTCATTATTGGTGGATGATTCATTGCTCTCATCTTGTTTTTCAGCAACTTTCATAATTTTCCAAATACTTGTCCTCCAATAGTCCTTCATCATTGTTGCAAATAAATTGAAATGATTCATAATCCATTTGCATATCAATGTAAGAGACATCCCTTAGTTGTTCTTGATTACACACTCCTTCTTTATATCGCCTCTTTATGTTTGCCTAATTAGAATCATTTGTTGGAGTTATATCAAGAAAATCAAATGTGAAATATTCAAATATGAAAAAAAAATTGAGCTTTCTAACAATTTCTTATTCAATTCTTGATCATGCATGCCATCAAAATTTTGTCGAACAGTATTTGTAGTTGGGAAAATCACCAATTCTTCTAGTTGTGTCACACAATCCTCTGCAACTTTAGAGGATTTAGTTTTATCAACATGAAAATCATAAGCTCTTGCAATATTAGAGATGTCATCCTTTTTCACAGAAGATACTTCAAAATGTGTATCATCAAACACCATTATATTTTGACAAGAAGTTATAGGTGTAACTCACTTTGCTCCTTTTGTAACCAGATTATTTTGCAAAGGCTCCTTTTTTTAATAAAAATCTTGATTATGCAAACACATTTCAGACTCTGATATTTTTAGGATACTTTTACTTATGCATTCCATTCTAGTTACAATCATATCATCCTCTATTTCAACTTCTTCTTATTTTGCATCTTCTTGTGCTTTAGAAAGAATTTAATTACATGATGTAATGCAGCAATAAACACACATAACTGATTATTTTCAGTTGGTTGACACTCTTGGGGATTCTTTTTAAAGCACTGATTAAATCTTTCAAATAAATTTATCATCAGTCCATCCTCTTTCTTTTTAATTTGAAAGGATTTAAGAAATAGATCATATGCATCAACTACATATTTAAATCTTTCAAGAAAATTTGCCTTCAAATTGTCCCAATTGGTATTGCATCCATACTCCAAATTCTAAAACTATCCCACAACATCTGCAATGAGGATTTCAACAAACAATCATACAAACACATCTTCTTCTTGCAATCCAAGAATTGCACAAGAAACTGTGAATGCTTTAATATGAGCTTCAGGATCTTGTGTCTTATCTCTAGCCAATTTGGAAAGTGTTTTCTCGATCTTTCAGGAAAGGCTGAGTATCGAAGAAAAATCAAGGGTCCAATCTGAGTTTCCCATGGATGAGATACAACCTAACAAACACTGGACTTCTTATAACAAGATATTCTTCAACAAAATGTAGACTCACCATCCTCCATCCTTGGGGAGGTACTTTCAAATTTATGGGAAAACAAAGCACCAACCTTTCATTCCCCAACGGAGTTGCCAAAAAATATGTTAACCAACATATTTGTCCTTCATAAACTAATTCTTGAAACTAGATCACAATGCCAAAAATGAAAGATAAACAACAACCAACAAGTTAAGCCAGGTGTGATGGTTCTCTACACTGACTATCTACTTATTTTGGAAGGCATAGCTACCCTCGCATGATGGGAAGCAATTAAAATATAAATGAGTATGCTTTTGACCTGAAAGTAGGAAAGGCATTAGCATCTACCCATAATCATGAAAGTAACACTAATAGATTTGGGGGATTTTTCCGACAGTAAATTCCAATGGAGGATGCCCTTTTAGTGAATTTGGCTTTTTTTTTGTAATTTTCCCTGATGAAGTCACAATTAAGACGGTAATGTCTTGATTACCATCGTACTTGTGACGGTTTCGGGCAATATAACAAAAAAAAAGACAAAATCAAATCCTTTTTTCATGGATATGGCGCGAAAACATAGTTCGCATGGGAGAAAATAGGAACAGAACGTATGACATTTTCTCATATGCCTGTAGACGTATGGAGCTCAAACTGGGTTGTCAATAATTTCACTTTCAAGGTTGCAAATCTGTCTGCAATTTCTAGGTGACTTCTTTGGGTAAATGTTATTTTATCCCTAAAAATTTATGGTAAAATTTTAGATTATTTAGATAGAGATTATGGTAAATCTGCCTGTCAATATTACATAGAGATCCCCCTATTACTAAGATCATTATTATTTGGATATTGTCTATCCAATGACTACCTACATGTTTTCCCCTTAGAAACCTCCTAAACGAGAAAGGCCAAGTGATCTTTCATATGGTGGTCGGACTGGGCTTGACTCTAGAAGACAACCTAGGATTTTTCACAGAACATCAAAGATAGAGAATTCAAGCTCGAAGATGGGATATAGTTATGGGAAGCTACTAGAGTAGGAAGAGCATGAGTGGAACAAGGGTGAAAGAAAGATGTGGCATCCAAAAGGAAATGAGGATGAAATGATGCAGAAAAAGGAAAATACCCAAAACCCCCGATATGTTTCTCTAGTGACCAACGATCCTCTGTATTAGTCAATATAGAAAACAATGGAGTACGATTTTTGTAGGTGCCTATGGTGGTGTCTATTTTTGAATTCCTAGCTAGTTTCTTCCATAAATCATGCGAAATCATTAAGTTTTACTTGTGGGAGGTTGTGGAAGAATACGGAGAAAATGTATACATGTGTAAGGACATTAATAATATGTTTATTACTTCACTTCCAAAAAAGGAGGTGACTGACACCTTCCAGGACTATAGACTAATCTCATTGTGCACTGTAGTTTATAATATTATTACCAAAGTAATGGCTAACATAATCAAATCTATTAAATCCATTTTACAATCTATGATAACAAACCCATCATACATTTTGATATTCCAAAGCTTTCCTGCTTAAGTGCATTATGTGATATGACAAATTATCTCCAATAAATTGTCAAATTTGTAGTGTTGGAGCAGTTGATCCTTAGGAAAGATTGTGAGTTCATTATTAATCACCTGCATCACTCGTCATGTTTCATTTTGTGCTTTTCAATCATTTATATATTTGTTCCATTCTTAGGAACTGATTAAAACTTCTATAACAACCCCTACAACCAATCTTCATCTGTTTGAAAGTGGATAGTGAGTGGACAGTAATATATTGACAATAATATAATACTAAACTATGTTCATATATTATTGTCCACTCACTATCCACTTTCAAACATGAGCAATAATATTGTCAAATTAATTTTATTTTTTTTAAGGTGTCTTCACAATTTGATTCTTATTCTAACATAAGGAACAATACCTTTACACCTTGTAGGAACTCACCATTGGAGTCTTCTCTCATAACATATGGACAGTAATATAATACTAAACTATATCCATATATTATTGTCCACTCACTATCCACTTTCAAACATGAGAAATAATATTGGTTTCGTTATCATAACTAATGTTTTGTGTGTGTAGACAGGATGATGGAATATAGTAGAGTTATGAGAGAAGACTCTTATAGTGGGTTCCTCCAAGGTGTAAAGGTTATAATGAAAGTTGATAACAATAATTGATGATTATTATAATTATCTTATAAACTTATATAAGATAATTAAATTAGTAATTCTATAATTTATTGGATTCATATAATAAGGTCGTATAGTAGATATATAAATGTATACGTGAATAATAATACTCAGCATAGTTTATAGCATTGAGCCATCCTTAGAATAAATATATGTGTGTGTGTGTGTAGATATATTTATGTACATGTATATCTATACATACATATCACTATTTTTTTCTAAATATACTATACATTATCTCTATATAATAGGAAAAATCTAAAAAGTCAAAGAATTAAAAATCTAAAGTACCCATTTAGGACTAAAATGATATATCATTTGATGAGAAACTTCACCCTCCCCTTAATCCATAGAGGTTATATGATAGATCAAATCTCTTAGTAGAATATGTATCATTGACATTAACCAAAGCATTGAACATGATCAAAATTTAACATAAATCATTGCTAGCATGAACTTAAAAGGATAAGTTCACAATGTTCATTTTGTCCTATTTATAAATGATTGGCTTACATCCTTCTATTTTCATTCATCACTTGGTTGTAAAACTAAATACTTAATTGGTAAAGCAAAATATCCATTAAATACAACCTAAGATTTCTCTATTGGTTAAAGAACTTACAAAAATATTTGATTTATTATTCATATTTACTACTTATAATAGATCTCTAATATCGTACTAATTTAAAATAATATGAAGTCCATCTATGTTTTCTCATACTAATTTAATATAATCCACTAGACTCTTGATTGATACTTTACTTTGACCCTCCTTGGTCTTCAAAACAAATACTACTGACTATCCTAAAAGACAGTAGCTCAACAACCCTTTGACTCCACACTAACAAACAGTCATCTAAACCATTCTCCCCAAGCCTTGTGTATTTGTTCCCTCATCAAAAAGAAACTCTAAACAACCTCGTAGACTCTTTCCATACACCCCTCCATCCATTACATCCATTTACCAAGACTTTCAAATAGAATGCTTCAACTTACAATGCCACTGTCATTCTAAGATAGTCATGTCAACCTCTGCAATTTGGATTGCCCAACTCGTGGCATGGGATTATCTATCTCCTCCAAGTCTCCTCCTTGTTGTAGAAACTCTCATCTTTAATTCCTTAAGCCTCCATGGCCTAAGAACTCCTTTAAGTATGGACAAATCCTTCAACTTTCTGACTGAGACAATCATCTCTCTATCTTCTCTGTGATAGTCCAGTCACTCCTATGGCTCCATGGCATATGCCTTCAATGCATGCTCCTCTGCAAAAAAATCATGGGTACTCTAAAAAATTTCCTCTATCATCCCCCCACATGAAGAGTACTTATTCAACGTGAAACATAAAATAAATCACACTTTTCCTCTCTCGGGTTAACCTAGAAGAGGGTTTTGACTATTTTTACTAAAATGCATATTACTCCTTCTATACAACAACAAATTAATTGATTCCACCACACAAAGAAATCTAATTCATTTCCCTAACATCTCCAACCAATAATAAGTCAAATAAAATGCATTTAGATGACATAAAATGTGAAGACAATGACTGTATTATCGAAAAATCAAAGAAATATAGTCTAAAACATCATTTTATTTCTTTAAAACCATAGATTAAATAGCTTAATTGTTGTTACAATTTAAATATTTAAATTTGAATCACATTGGTTATTTGACATTGGTGACCTATTTATATGCTTGCAATTAAGACTCAAATTGTGTTGTTGCGGCCATAATTTTCAATATAAGTGGTCTTTTGTGATATCATATAGTACTTCTCTATATTTCGATTCTATTGTTTTCTAGTTTTAAGCTATCATTTACAATTAGGGTTCTTACTCTGTGATTAGGATTTTCCTATAAGTTTTGAAAATGAATGTTTTATTTTCTCTTTTCAATCACAAAATCTTGTTTAGAAGTTGTTCAACATAATTGAACATAGTCCTAAGCTTGAGTTGAGCAATTAAGTCTTGAATTTTAAAACCCCAGTCTCCCTTTAAACCTTATATGTGTGTTTTAGTCATGGTAGAGCAACAAGTTCCTTCTAATTTAGGAAAATATTCCCAAGAGATGCTAAAGAAATCACTTGGGTCAAGTGTTGAAAGGAAAAGAGCCATAAATGGCAGTCTGTCTAAAGAATTAGTTAAAGGAAGTCTTTTTAATATTTATCGGCTGAAAATCTTTTCTATCGTTGAATTAGTTATGCTTCCGTATATAGCATCAGTTGTCCACTCAATGGTTAGGTATTTGGGATTTTAAAAACTAACATGAGCAGGAATTTTTTGCTTTAAAAGATATGTTTACATGGCAGCGACCATTTTTTTGTTTAACCTAGCAGAATGAACAAAAAACAAATAAACAAAAAAGTAAGAGAGATATATTGCAAGTAATAAAATTCCACTAACATCACAAACTCAAACCTGCAACAAATTTACCCAGGAATGAATAGAAAATGCTTCAAAAGAAACAATAATAAATATTATTAGTTAGGCCATAAATGGCAGTCTATCTAAAGAATTCCTAAGAGATTACCAAACAAGTTGTAAAGACTCATTCCTTGGACCTAGTGTAACTGGTTTTTTCCATTGGAGAAGGAAATATAATAAGAGAAAGGAAGGAGTACCAGTTATAAATATTTGGGACTCCAATTTAGAGAGAATTATTGTCCCTAATGATTTAGTTAATACAGATTTGATGCTAGCAATTGCATACCAGTACAAACCAAGGACAAGACAAGTCATATCTCATGATAAAAAATAGATGATCATGGTCACAAGAGACAACATAGAGGAGACATTCAGGTTTGAAATAGAAAGAGACTAGTGACCCTTTGATCATAATTTTCTATAGTTTGATTATGATAAGCCCAAATAAAATTGTATAGAGGTAAAATACCTCTTCATAGGCCCAAGCACTTTTCAAAGGAAGGGAAGGCTTTCAATCCCAAATATACCCCCCTATACTATATATAGATATATTTATTCAGTATATTAAGGATACATTTTATGCTTTGTGATAGTGGTATGGTGTTGATGAAACAAACAAGATTCCAAATTTGATGATTCTTATGGGTCTAGAAATATAAGGTATGGATTTTTAGAATTTTTAATCTCCATGGTTGTAGCACCATCTTTCTATTAATAAAATTTAAATTATTGTCTTCAAGAGTTTTCTTTTTTTGAGTGAAAACACATGTTAGATATGTACTTTTGTGACTTCATCAATTCCTCAAGTGAGTGTATATATTGAAACACATTAGGATACGACAATACATTCATTCATATAGGTTACTTGTTTTGTAGATAGTGGAATTAACTTCAATTTTGAAAACACTAGTTAGTCCTTCTCAAGATTGATGAAGTTTAGAACCTTCATGTAAAATATGGATGTATTAATCTATGTAAAACTCTCAAGTTGTGCAAAAGCCTTCTGAATAGTTATGAAGTTACATACCAAAACCTTAGTGGATATCTAAAACATAAGTTTGGTGCATCACCTTGGTAACTGTAATTTCTATTTTCAAAGGTCAGTTTAGAAGTATTTTCAAGATTTTTCTTCCCCTTTTCCTTTGAAAGAAACAATAAGAGTAGTTTCCCATATCTCATCATCCTTAGAATAAATATATGTATGTATGTATGTATGTATGTATGTATGTATGTATGTATGTATGTGTGTATATATGTATGTATGTATGTATGTATGTATGTTTATGTACATATATACCTATACATACATATCACTAAATTTTTCCAAATATACTATACATTATGATGGTTACTATTATTAACACACACATGCATATGTGTATCATATGATCGAAGCTACAACATTAACACTCCCTCTTAGTTAGGGAGGATGATCACAATTTACACAAGATGTTATTTCACAGAATGTAATAAAAATATCAACCATGATATTATAATATATGGACAGTAATATAATACTGAACTATGTCCATATATTACTATCCACTCACTATCCTCTTTCAAACATGAGCAATAATAGTGAGTTCCTACAAGGTGTAAAGGTATTGTTCCTATTAGGAATAAGGTGTCTCAACCTTGGATAATTCCTATTCTTATTATTTATTTTGTAAAATGTATTTCTTGCAAATAATGTAATTAAGTGTGAGTGTACATGTCTAGTTGGCATGTTGATGTGTCACTCCACTTGATGTGTCGGCATCTTGAATTGTGTGTAAGGAGATCATGGTTGAAACGGTTATGACGGATTCCTATGACATGTAAGAGATATTTCTAGAAGATTCAATGACAGGTGAAGACATGCAAGACATGTGGCAACTAATAAAGTTGAGTACTGTACACTCTTCTGCAATCAAAAAAATTTCGAGTTCCTATTTTCTCGGAGAATGGTAAAACCCTAATATGACTATCTTTGGAAGTTGCCCTAAAAAGGAAAGTGCATGATATAAGCATTTTTTAGGGTTGCAGACTGGGATAGGAAAAGAGTGTATTGTTGGTATGATTGTGTGCTACTGGATTTGTCTTTGAGTGTTGATTGTCTCCTGAAAGAACTTGCATTGCAAGTGTGTTGTAACCGTTGTGTTGAAGATAATACATTGTGCAGGTTTTGGAGTGCTGGGGTTTTTTACCGAAAGGTTTTCCCCAAGGTAAATCATTGTGTCATTATCTATTTTTGTATGCATGGTATATGGCTGTAATATCATTGTTAAAGTAGTTAACGAATCTGAAATTGTAAGGATTTAAAAGAATTTTCACAATACTTTCCTTTAGAGATTATTGTAGGAAGTTGTTTCTACACTTGAGTTTCCTTACAGTTCCTTATGTTAGAACAAGAATCAAATTATGAATGTTTGAATGCAAATTACCTTTAAGTTGATAGGAATGAAGAACCCATCATATATTTTGAGATTTCAAAGCTTTCTTTCATAAGTGCATTATGTGATATGGCAAACTGTCTCCAATAAATTGTCAAATTTGTAGAGTACTTTGATTAGTGGATCCTTAGGAAAGATTGTGAGTTCATTAATCCTCTGCATCACTCATCATGTTTCCTTTTTTCCTTTTCAATCATTTATATGTTTGTTCCATTCTTAGGAACTCATTAAAACTTCTATAATAGCCCCTACAACCAATCTTCGTCAGTTTGAGAGTGGATAGTGAGTGGACGGTAATATACGAACATAGTTGTGGATAGTGAGTGGAGAGTAATAAATGGACAGTAATATAATATTGAACTATGTCAATATATTACAGTCCACTCACTATTCATTATCTAACATAAGGAACAATACCATACACCTTGTAGGAACTTGTATCGAGTTCATAGGGACATGTTTGCAGTTTTAATTCTATAGGCATCCCAAATGAATGCTAAAGGTATGGTTCCTTATGTTAGAACAAGAATAAAATTGCAAAGACACCTTCAAAACAAAACTAAGGATTTTGGAGTAAGTTTGAATGTGAATTACCTTGAATTTGGTATGAATGAAGAACCCACCATATATTTTGAGATTCCAAAGCTTTCTTACTTAAGTGCATTATGTGATATGACAAACTGTCTCCGATAAATTGTCAAATTTGTAGAGTTGGATCAGTTGATCCTTAGGAAATATTGTGAGTTCATTAATCCTCTTCATCACTCATCATGTTTCCTTTTGGCTTTTTCAATCATTTATATTTTTGTTCCATTCTTAGGAACTCATTAAAACTTATGTAACAACCCCTACAACCAATCTTGGTCAGTTTGAGAGTGGATAGTGAGTGGACAATAATATATGGACATAGTTGTGGATAGTGAGTGGACAGTAATATATGGACATAGTTGTGGATAGTGAGTGGACAGTAACATGAGGACAATAATATAATACTGAACTATGTCAATACATTACTGTCCACTCACTATCCACTTTCAAACATGAGCAATATTATGTGGACAGTAATACAATACTAAAACATCATTTCATAACTAACTTTTCAATATCTATATATAACTAGGTCTAATAAGATTTGTGTAATTTCTACATCATTTTATAAATATAGATACATGGGTTCATATATCTTTTATTCTACCACAAACATGTATGTGTTCCTAGGAAGACTTTTAGTCATAATATCTAAGAAACATTGTAGGCATCATTGAAAACACAACATAATTGATTTGTATACCCAAACTATGCAAATCAACCTTATCTCCCCCAATTCCAGATAGACACAGCATGGTCCAAAACCATCTTTAAGTTTTGGACCTTGATGTGGCTATCTGGAATCGGGGTAGATAAGCTTGATTTGCATCGTTTGGGTATACGAATCAATTATGTTGTGTATGCATAAATTTGTGGCCATGACGCCTATAATGTTTCTCAGATGTTGTGTCCTAGGACCCCTTATGATCCCTAAGAATACACGACCCTTTAGGATCCCTAAGAATACATCTTAGAGGTCTTCAAAGGTAGTAATTAAGGGGTTATAAGGATTCCTAGGAGGGGCCACATGACAAGCTTCCACCTTCACACGGTTGACCCTATTTAGTAGAGAATATTAAACTATTCTCGAAACAAAGTGAAGCACTTTCTCACTTTCTTAGGAACCATAGTTGAAATATTCCTTGTCATAAATGGTTTTATGTATCATACAGGTGTGATTAGTGAAATTCAATGAATCATTCAGACTTCAAAAATCACATGGATATGTTAGTGTAGATGTTCGTTGAGAGGTATAATTCAAATTAGTAGGTACTTCGAATGTCATTCTCACCTCTAGGGATTTTGAGGATATCTTGTACTTTTTTTTATCTTAATTAGTAAGTTCTCATTGCTTTAAATTCCTAAATACATTGCATTGACCCTGTAAAACATTGCAAAACCTATACTATAGTAAAACATCATTTCATAACTAAATTTCAATATCTATATATAACTAGGTCTAAGAAGTTTGTGTTCTTTATGCATCATTTTGCTTAGTTTGTGAAGGTTATAGACTGAAGTTTCTGAATCCCAATTTTTTCTTCCTGTGAAGAAGGATCATGTCAAGTAATATAAGTGAAGAACAAAATAGGGATCAGATGATCGCTAGAGAACTGTGGTCTAACTTGAAAAGAAAAGGTGATGGAAAATGCTATTGTCCCTACAAAAATTGTAAGGGCTTAAATCGTAGAAGACTGCTACTCAAAATAGCTAAAAGACATTGTTGGGACCATGGTCACATTGAAGGGGGTATGATTATCATCCAGTGGTAAGTTGTTAATTATATTGTATTAACAATTGATATACATATCAAATCACTTGATGATGAGATGATCACGATCATGGTTTATTTATGTTCAATTTTATATAGGTCGATCTCCCTAGGGAAGTACATGATATGGACCATGATCCCATGGAAGATGATGATCATGCACCAGAAAATACAATTGAAGATGATGGTACAAATACATTGATCCATGACACATTTAGTCCAAGCGCAACTAATCATGATGATGATGATGACCTAGATGTTGTTCACGATGTACCTCTACTCGAGAAGGCAAACGAACCCCTTTACCAAGGCTCCCAAACAACTCTTCTCTCTGTTGTATTGTTGTTGGTGAACTTGAAGGTCATAAATGGTTTATCCAACATAAAAATGTCACGTATGTTAAGGTATGTCATATTTGTCATTATAGTTAACAAATGGTGAATCATGTACCATTAATATTGCTTATATTAACAACTTATACTTTTTGTTGTAGATTGATAGGCAATTTTCTATTACCATCACCAAATATCCTACCTTGCTCATACCGAGAATTATGTTCCGCTATGAAAGATATTGGAATGGAGTATCAAGCAATAGATGCTTGTCCCAATGATCAGATTATATATTATAAAGAACATGAATTTGCAAAATAATGCCCGAAATGTCACATGAGTAGATATCGAACAAATCAAATAATAAAAAAGTGCCTCACAAGGTTCTTCGTTGCATCCCCATTATTCCACGTCCGCAATGATTATTCTGGTGCACTAGCTTGGCACAATTTATGGATAACCATGCACGTAATAGAAGTCCAAATGAAATTATTCGAATGCCTACAGATGGTTTGAAATATATTCACATAGAGGAAAAGTGGCCACACTTCAAAGAAGAACCTCTTAATCTTAGGCTTTCATTGGCAGTGTATGATGTCAATCCATTTGGAGATATAAGATCTGTTTACTCAGTGTGGCCTATTTTTGTTATCAACAATAATATTCCTCCATGGATGTCAATAAAGAGGGAACACATTATGTCCATAGCATTCAGTTGGGATTCCTATAGCACTAAAATTGCAAACATGTCCCTATGAACCGAATACAAGTTCCTACAAGGTGTAAAGGTATTGTTCCTTATTTTAGAACAAGAATAGTAAGTGGACAGTAATATATGGACATAGTTCAGTATTATATTATTGTCCCTATATTACTATCCACTCACTATCCACTTTCAAACTGACCAAGATTGGTTGTAGGGGTTGTTACAACACTACAAATTTGATAATTTATTGGAGACAATACCTTTACACCTTGTAGGAACTCACTATTATTGCTCATGTTTGAAATTGGATAGTGAGTGGATAGTAATATATGGACATAGTTCAATATTATCTTACTATCCATATATTACTATCCACTCATTGTTACATAAGTTTTAATATGTTCCTAAGAATGGAACAAACATATAAATGATTGAAAAGCCCAAAAGGAAATATGATGAGTGATGCATTTTCTCAATCCTATGTTGATGTAGATTTAAGTACCTAAACATTGTAATACATTGATAACCTAAAATAATGGACTATAACATTACTTGCTAATTCTAGCTAAGCTATGAATGAGATCATATGTATGAGTGTCTAGTGCAGGGCAACTTGGTAGTCTAAGATACACTTCTTGCAGTGCATTCTGCATCAGTGTCTCATATGTTTCAAAGTGTATAGTGAGTCGACAGTAATATATGGACATAGTTCAGTATTATATTACTATCCATATATTACTGTCAACTCACTATCCACTTTCAAACATATGGACATGTTTGAAAGTGGATAGTGAGTGGACAGTAATATATGGACATAGTTGACTATTCTATTATTGTCCATATATTACTTGCTCAATGAGATCATATGTATGAGTATCTCATATGTTTGAAAGTGGATAGTGAGTGGACAATAATATATGGACATAGTTTAGTATTATATTATTGTCCATATATTACTGTCCACTCACTATCCACTTTCAAACATATGGACATGTTTGAAAGTGGATAGTGAATGGACAGTAATATATGGACATAGTTCACTATTATATTAATGTCCATATTTTACTTTCCACTCATTATCCACTTTCAAACATATGGACATGTTTGAAAGTGGATAGTGAGTGTCCAGTAATATATGGACATAGTTCACTATTATATTGTTGCACATATATGACTTTCCACTCACTATCCACTTTTAAACCGACCAAGATTGGTTGTAGGGGTTGTTACAGAAGTTTTAATCAGTTCCTAAGACAAATTAAAATACACGTGGGGAAGAATATCTCTACGCAAAGGAACTAATAACCATACTGAGTTAAATTTTGAAACTAATTCAAAAAAGAACAAGAAATTAGACATGACGTTTTCTTAAAGTTGGAATTAAGTGACTTTTGCACTGAGTTTCCAATGTTGAGGTCCCCGAGTGTCTAACTCATTGGGTTGAAATCCATGGATGCACTCTCTACATGAGGGATGAGGATGGATAAGATGTACAAGATGACATGGATAGGAGGTTAAATGAAGCCATTCGTGAATTTGCTAACCCTCCTCATAGAAATAATGTTGAGCAAAAAAGTACAATCCTCCTCATAGAAAGAATGTTGAACATGTCCTAAATAATGGATATGCTAACCCACTATTCAAACATAATAATGAAACATGAAAAGCCCAAAAGGAAATATGATGAGCAATGCAGAGGATTAATGAACTTACAATCTTTCCTAAGGATCACATGATCCAACTCTACAAATTTGACAATTTATTGGAGACAAATTTTCATATCACATAATGCACATAAGCAAGAAAGCTTTGGAATCTGAAAATATATGATGGGTTCTTCATTCCTATCAACTTCAAGGTAATTCACATTCAAACTTATTCCAAAATCGTTAGTTCTATTTTGAAGGTATCTTCACAATTTGATTCTTGTTCTAACATAAGGAACAATACCTTTACACCTTGTAGGAACTCACTATTATTGCTCATGTTTGAAAGTGGATGGTGAATGGACAGTAATATATAGTATTATATTATTGTCCATATATTACTATCCACTTACTCTTCACTTTCAAACTGACCAATATTGGTTGTAGGGGTTGTTCCAACACTACAAATTTGACAATTTATTGGAGAGAATTTGTCATATCACATAATGCACATAAGCAAGAAAGCTTTGGAATCTCAAAATATATGATGGGTTCTTCATTCCTATCAACTTCAAGGTAATTCACATTCAAACTTACTCCAAAATCTTTAGTTCTATTTTGAAGGTGTCTTCACAATTTGATTCTTGTTATAACATAAGGAACAATGCCTTTAGCATTCAGTTGGGATGCCTATAGCACTAAAACTGCAAACATGTCCCTATGAACCTGATACAAGTTCCTACAAGGTGTAAAGGTATTGTTCCTTATGTTAGAACAAAAATAGTGAGCAGACAGTAATATATAGACATAGTTCACTATTATATTATTGTACACTCACTATCCACTTTCAAACTGACCAAGATTGGTTGTAGGGGTTGTTACAACACTACAAATTTGACAATTTATTGGAGACAATTTGTCATATCACATAATCCACATAAGCAAGAAAGTTTGAAGGAATTTAATACAATCACTACCACATTCGTGCATTGATGAAAATAAATTATCGAAGATTTTAGATTCTGAGAAGATGTATATTCAGTGGAGGCTAGAAGGGATATTTGTGGAGATTTGGATCTCTAAAATTCTATAGAATATCTAACCTAGGTCTATGAAACCTTCACAAATATCCTTTCTTTAGCCTCCACTCATACCTCTTCTCAGAGTCTGGAAACTTTGGATATTGTTTCTCATCCATGCACGGAATGTGCTAGTGATCGTATAAACTTCCTCCAGGCCTCCAGTATTGATGAGATGCACAAGTGTAAAAGGTTTTTGGGAGATTGGGATCAATTATTTGGTCAATTATGAGAAGGTAAACAATAAGATAATATTATTGTTGTGTGCTTAAAATGTGTCACACTTCTATAGTCATTCCACCCAAAGTTGCTCAAGAATGAGGCCTCAAATATAGACTCATAGCTCCCTAGTCATGGAGTGCAAAGGTTTGTGATGGAGGCCCTCAGATTGACCTAGTTGTGCCCCTGCAAGTACACCATGAAATGGGAGATTCAAAATAAAAAGAAAGGATGCTAGTCTCCATGATGATCATACAATATGCAATGAAATGAAAACTATTCTATATGATTGCAATGCATAAAAGGAAATTAACCTATATGATAACAATGCGTGATTAATCTATAAAGGGAAATATGCAAGCTTAATCTATGGAATAAAATATGAATTTAATCTAATATGAATCTAATCTACATGAATATCCATGGATGCAAGAAAAAGAAGACAAAAGGATAGAGAAGTTGCAATATCCAAGCCAAAGTGCTCAAATTCTCCTCCAAAATTGCTCTCCAAACCTGCAGCATAACAATACATAAAAAATTTATATGAGAATGAGAAGGAGAGGTTTCCTTTTAAAGAACAATGGACGGTAGAGATTAAGAGGCAAAACTCAAAGGCTATGATTAAGAGGCAAAAAGCCCACCACTTATGAAGATGTGTAGAAAAAGGAACTTTATTTATTTTTATTTAATTTATTTCCTTTTTCAACAAAGAGGGATTTAAGTGGGGGTTTTATTTAATTAAAAGAGGGATTTTATTTTAATTAAATAAGATTAT
>MU224827.1:398481-413025 GCA_018584345.1 Thuja plicata | reverse complement strand
GTATGTATGTATGTATGTATGTATATGCATGTATATGTATATGTATATGTATGTATTTATATATAAATATACATACATACATATATATATATGTATGTATGTATGTATGTCTACATATATACATACATATATAAATAAATAAATACATACATATATATAAGAACATATCCTTAATGTTATATTTCATGTATATATTCTTGTTGGGAGATTGACTCTGACTTGTGCTTAAAACATTTAATTAAAGTAAGTGTGTGTGTGTGTGTGTGTGTGTGTGTGTGTGTGTGTGTGTGTAAGAGAGAGAGAGAGAGAGAGAGAGATGCAAATAGCTAATGAAAATGATTTGGTGCACACTCAATGCAAAAAATATATTTTTTAAAGTTTGTTGCACCAAAAAATTGGCATTTGTCGAATGTAAAAAAAATACATTTTTTGAATTTGTCGGGAGACATATTTGGCATGTGCCAAATAGTTTGCAATTGTAAATAACAGTTGTCTTTGGCTTGGATTTGTCTTGGGCATCCAACCCAAAGGCTTGGACGACCATTTCAAGCCTAAGACATTTTAATTTGAAAATATAAATAATTTCCCACATTTTTGTCGTGCTCTACATCAAGTTTGCATGTGTTTCAATGCAAAAAAAATCACAATGTTGTTAAGATCTCTCTTAGTTATCTAACTATATATTGTTTTTACATTCTAATTACATTAAGGTTTCCATCTCTAATTTCTTATGCTAGTGGCTATTTTTTGTCAAAATCCAACATGTGTTATTTTGGGCATAGATTTTTGCTCTATCATTGAAGTTTCAAATGAATTGTACTTTTAGAAACTAGACACCATTCTACAAACATTGGAAAAAATAGTTTTCAATTAGTTTTCAAAAATTGGGGTGCGGGGCACGCTCAAATATCTAATTTTTAGGATGTTTCCACTTCAAAAATTAGTAAAAACCATATATTTGTTAAAAAATAAGCCAAAAAAATCTAGGATAAAATACATGGTGCTCCCTAATTTTTCAACAAAGCAATTTTAACAATTTTAAAATAAAAGTTGACATTTTAGGGGGAGCACACCAGATGCTATTTTATGTTTTTTTGTGAAAATTGGGACCACTTGGTGTGGTCCCCCTTTTTGAAACTCTTAATCTCCATTATTTTCAAAATGATTTAGTATTTTAGAAAATAGATTCAAAGCACTACAACTCTTGTTCTTGTTGTCTCTCTAAATTTTAAAAAGTGACATCCTAAGACTCTTTTTTGCTCCCCATCTTGGTGTACATTCCCAAGAAAAGTTGTTATGAAAGGTGACACACAAATTCAAAAGAGGGTGAGAAACACAACTACCCCATAACCTACTTAGGTAATGACAAAATAGTGGCAATGAGAGGTGGCACAACAAGCCAAAAGAGGGTGTTCAACTCAACTACACATGTGTGAGAGAGAGAGTGACACATGTAGTTGAAGTATTTCACTATGTGTCCTCATATTAAGTACTTATAATATTATAAGCAAGCCTAAATAATATATGTAGAAAAAAAATACCCCCTAACATAAGGAAAATAGAAAACCTACACTAACATGTGGAGTAGGATTAATTTGTATTGTAAAAGAATATTATTCTGCTATTGATCAACTCCAAGTGTTGGGAGCATTTGGTTTCAAATTTGGTATAAAAGAGTGAAGTTGCAATGTAATTATTGGAGTGTGATGAGGTGGG
Source organism: Thuja plicata (assembly GCA_018584345.1). NCBI lineage: Eukaryota > Viridiplantae > Streptophyta > Pinopsida > Cupressales > Cupressaceae > Thuja > Thuja plicata. Next base: position 411,309 of record MU224827.1, on the reverse strand, counting down.
TTTGTGAGATTGGTTTCCAAATTTTATTGTTTCTATTTATGTTGTGTATTTTGATGTTATATTAACATATTTTGTGTAATAAATCATTTTATGATAGGCCCCAAAAGTTCTTAAAGTTACTATATAAAATTTGTTGAGTTGAAAAGAAAGATTAACAAATACAATTGACATGTTATTGTTTCTGCATTTGATAATATTATTGTAGAAGCTATAATGAAGGTACTAACTGTCCCATTTTTTCCTAAAAATCAGATCTAAAATATTACTCTAAGTTTACCAATATTTTGGATTCATTTGGTGCAATTTCAATGTTGACTAGCTTGCTAGATGTGTTGTGAATTTGCTAGTTCTATGAAATTGTGAAGTTTGATTGATGTAAGTGACAAATATAAATTTATTATCATATTTTTTAAGCTGGTATATTGAACTTTGGGAAAATGTTTTTTCTCATTCACTACACTTGAATTACTAAATCGGATCAGTCTTAATGCAAAGTATTTTCCCTTGATTGCTAGATAATTCCATGCCACTAAGGAGGCCAAGTTTCAAAAGGCATGTTTTTAATTATGTTTGACATTTTTTCTTAGTAAAATGATCCCTAACAATCTATGCAAAGCCTAAAATAAAATAATATTTCCTATCTTACTCAAAACAACATGAAGTTATAGGGGTTTGTCACTTAGTGTGTTGGTTAAGTGGTGGTGTTGTTGTTGTCCCCACCCACCCAGGTTCAAACCCCTCCTGGTCCATTGTGATCGCAGGATTGTGTCTTCGCTGATCCAATGTGCTCACGAGTTTGGGCCTCAACTTTGTAATAAGGGTATGACGTTCCACATTTGTGGCCTTGTTGGTTCTTAGCTCCAGGTCAAAATCATTTCACATGGATTTGGAGGGTGTGTCGCTCCAGCATCATTGGTCACATTAAAAAAATTCTGAGAGCTTTTTTTAAAGACAAAATGAAGTGTACGCATTGAAAATAAAATGTAGACTTCTAAATAAAGTTCAATCAAATATTATTATTTATATAACAGTCTCACTAGAAACCTCAAGAAGAGTGTTGATTCACCTATTGGGTGTGGAGGTGACTTAAAATCATAGCACTCAATTTGATTGATGGAAGACTTCCATAGAGTTTATTTGCTTTAAGATATGAGATTGTATCGAATGACTAAGGGATGATTGAATTTATAGACTTTTCAAGGAAAACCCTACTAGTCCAAATGAGGATGAGATCAAGCACATGATTTAACTGAAGTAGTCGAAGAGTCATCTCAACTACTAAAAATATAACTTTCATATCAAATTTGAATAGTAGATAATAATGTATTTTTAAATCAACAACTCTATAAATATAAGGATTGATTTTTCATTTGAAGATAGAGTTGAATACTAAGCTAAAGAAGAAAAATTTAAAACTAGATGGAATTAACTAATCACTTTTATTCTCTTGTGCTTTCACACCTTGATAATAGATCATGGTGTTTGATCTGTGACAATAAATCTATGGTCAAATCCAGAAAATATAGCCAAAAAGTAGAGGAGGTGTTTGACTAAAGAGACAAAAAAAAATTGAAAATGGATAACTAGATTTCATTCAATTAAATAATATTTTATTACTTAATTATATGGATAAATAAAAAATATAAATAGTAATATATTAATGTTGTGATATGTGATGTGCTATATTATGTGATAATTGAATAATAAATGTGATAATTAATAAATGAGGTGATGTGATAATAATTGAAACCTATTAACAATTAGGTGAATTAACTATAGTGTTTATATGAATAATGGAATCAATTATGGTTAAAGGTTAATAGAGATCATGTTTCAAAACCTAACCTAAATTAACCCCAAAACTAACTACCACAACTAATGACTTGAATGTAGTTTAAATTATTATAGAGATCAATATTTGCATAGACAAAGAGAAAGCAGACAATGAATAATGTGCCTTAGTTTCAACTGGCCTATTGATTATCATTTTGTAAGACCTCTAGGAATTGTCAACAAACAGCATAGTGAAAACATTTTTTATGGTTTAGTAATTTATGCCCATTGAAACATTTTATATAACCATTTGCATGTCTACTATAAAGTATTACTAAACATCAAGCATGACACAATGGGCAAGGGATGATAAATATGATTTTTTACTTTTAATTTAAATATTCTTATAACTCTCCAAAAATGAAATAACATGCAAACTAAATTATAACCAATAGTATACTAGTTCAAAACTCACAAATTGGTGAAATGTCCATAAAAAGACACAAACTCTATTCAAGATGACCCAAACAATGAAACATTATTGTATACAATGAAAAGTTATTGTATACTTAAAGAAACAATATAATTTACCTTCACAATTTTATTCAACCCACCTATATTCTCCCTAAAAAAGAAAAAATGGATATGCTCTTACTTTTCCATAACAATCTTTACAATTTTTAGAAATTCAAGGTTGTGTAAGCAATAGCAAATAAACATGGTTAGACCTAATCCTCATTAAATACAATACATGTTTACATAGGATAATGCATACATATTAGTTTGCATATGAGACACTTAGGAGTTTGCACCTTTAGTTGCACATGGTGTAGGAGAAATTTCACTTTAGGTGGTGATAGTTGTTATCACATTTCCACTTCACATGTTGTCTCCACCTTTTGCGCACTTATCACTTATCATCCTCACATTGTTGCACATATTTCATTGCACAATGGAGGATGATCCATCTTTGGTGGACATGTTCTTCCACCTTTCATGGGTGACAAGATATTTTCTTCTTATCATGTACTCTTGTTGCCTAACCTAAATAAGCAGGCATATTTTCATTGTATTCATCTTTATCTTTTGCGCTTGATCATATTGATGAGAAAATAGTTTATTATTGTCCATCTTCTCTCTCTTGTTTGTGTTATTCATTGGGCTCTAGATCTTGGTTTGTTTCCTTAGGAAAATTCTTACATTGTATCAGAGTCATTGGAGTGCCATTGTGTAGCCTATTTGGAGAGATTTTGGTGTGCTTGAAGGAGGAAAATTTGCATATTTGAGGACCAATGATCTTCAGGAGCATCCTACGCCAAATCTGAGCTCATCATTGCAACTGGGTGGCTGTTTTGGAAAATTTTGACTATAAATTTGTCTATACTTAGAAAATTTTATTTTTGAGGAAAACAAAATTAACAGACCGAGTCATACAACCCGATCTACCATCATTGGTATGATTTTTATATTTTTAAGTTCTACGATTATACATTTTTAATTCACAATTATTTTTTGGCTTTTGTTTTGCTTCTCAAAAAATAATTTTGGATCTTGTACACCCCTTATTAATTTTTACATGCATTGGTCGAAAGTCGGGACGTACTGACACATCATACATTACATGACACATATTTTGCAGAGAATATTCTAGATCACAGAGAATATTCCTTTGACATCCAAACATGCGGCCAAGCAACCTCACATTATGCTTTGCAATACTATTGTGTGGAGTCCTATATAAAAAGGCCAAAGACCGCATATCCTACCAATGTAGGATTAAACCCACATCTGCAACCTTTCTGCTAGAGGTGGCTCTCTCCAAGCGACGCCCCCTCCTACTACAACCACATGAGCACTCAACTACCTTTGCGCCACCACACCATTGTATAGAGCCACGTGAGTAATAGGTCGCCACGTAGCACACCCAGATCTCAAACATTGACACGTGGTATCAAGAAGGATAGACCATTTTGTGCATATTGCAAGAAGGATAATCATGATGAGCATCATTGCCACATTAATAAGATTGATGAGTTGACAAACTTACTCAAGAAGAACAACATCAATGTGCCAAATGCTTCCAACAAGATGGATTTATCACCTTCCACTTCAAAAGGAAAAGGGCAAGCATTTGTGGCAACTACAAGTTCTTTAGAGGAATGGATACTTGACTCAGGTGCCACTATCATATGGATTCTTCAAAGGAGTAGTTTTCTTTATTGGAGTCATCTAAGGTACCTCACATCTTTGTTGGACATGTTACACAAGTGGAATTTAAAGGGATAGGTTCAATTGACATGGAAAAAGGAGCATTCAAAGATGGTCTTTGTGTTCCTTTATGTAAGAATATCTGCACATACAACAATGAAACATTAGTATCAAAGAGTTAGTTCAAATCAAGATAAAGAATTGACAAAAATGTGAAATAAATCTCTAAGAAGCATCTCATTGCTCTCTATTTCGAGGAACCTATTAGATTTAGCTCTTAGCTACAAATTGAGCTTATAGGTGACAACCTTGAAAACGAGAATTGATGATGAATTGAATGATCTAAGATAGAATTGAATGCAATTTACTCTAAATGATGAAGAAAAAAGATGAATTTAACTATTCTATTTACAAGATGCAAACTAAATTCAGCACTATGGTGCTACTCAAATGATATTATTAAGCTAAATTGATGTAAAAACAAGCATAATGTGGATGTTTGAATGGATGTGGATGACTTGCACTAAGAATGCATCATATTTATATGATTTCTCAAGGTCCTGGGGGTGAGTTTATGATTAATCGTGGTCAAGATAGAGTTTTGAGTTATGGGTGTCCAAGATGAATCGTCAAGATTGCCATATGGAAATGGATGTTCAAGATAGCAAAAGCCTTTGAGTGATCCATGTGAGCTTGTCCCTTGTCTCCCATTGGTTGAATTTGATTTTGTCCTTTGTGGTTGGTGAGAGATATTAGGATTTAATTAATCAAAAGAATTAATTATTTTATCCATGGATGATGTGGAATTTTATATGTGAATGGGTTGGAATCGAATTGTGAATGGGGAGTTAAATTGATTGATGCAAAAAATTAATTAATTCACATGAACTATACAATTAAATGTTTAATTCAATTATATAATAGAAGAAATTTGATTTTATTAATTTAATTGTTTGAATTTAATTAATCTTTGAGTTTGACCATTTTTAGGTGTATACATTTTGCCCCTCTTTGAATCATTGTGTGATCAACGCGTTGGTTCAAAGAATAATCTGATTTTCAATCTTGGTTTGATATGTTGATGTTTTTTATGCTTGCCTAATTGATTGATGTTGCCCAACTGATACGATGATGATGACGATTGACTTGATTTGAAATTTTGATCTCTCTAATGCTCTGATAAGATTTTGATGTTCAATGCCCCAATTTGTCCTGATTTTGCATTACTTGCTCTGATTTTACATTATGATGAATGTATGCCCCCTCGGGAAGTAAATCAAAATGTTTCTACAATTTTTAGAAATTTAAAGATTTTATGTTTTTTACAATTCTTGAAAATTTAATGAAACTTTTGGATTTTTGGCCAATTTCGATTTAGTTCCCGATAAAATTTGATTAAATTATGCCCCACTTTAATGAAGTCTACATTTCTCGATGTGAATTTCAATTTCTGATGATAGGATATGTTGTTTCGACCTCACGGTCTAGAGAGTCAAAGGAAGATGTGCTCGCCGAGATAAATCTCAATTGAGCATATAGGATAGGATAATTTGGTTGATGATTGACTGCTTAGGATGATCGATAGATGAATGACTGGTTGGTATTTAATTTTATAGGCTTAATTAGATGTCTTGACAATGCGGGTTCAATTAAATGTCTAGATGATACAAGACTAGGGACTGGTGGGAAGGATCATAAAAGAGAAAGTTTGGTTCATTTCAAATCCTTGAGAAATCCCATAGTTCAATGAATGCAAGATCTAAAGTTAACATGAATGCAACCTAAATGAAGTTTAATTGGATTGTTGTCACCTTTCAACGAGTCTTTTATCGTGCTTTTTATCATCATCGAGCTTTTGTAATGTCACCATCAAGTACAATCGCCACTGGTATAATCAAACCATGATGATATGAATATTGTTTTCACAGAGTTTAATTTTGCAAGGTAATATAAGCATCGAGGTATGAAGACCCAAGATAACCTGAGTATTGCTTGCATAAAACAAATAGGAATTAATCCCTTTTCATATGCAAATTCAAAATGTCGATGATACTTTGATGATCATGTCCTAGATGAATTTGCACACTATTATGAATTAACTCGCAAACAATAGGCAAATAAAAAGATCACGCTCCATCATTGCTTCTCTAGTCCAAAGACATATCTAAGTTGCTAAAAATTCATGACTCCTTAGAAATTAAGAAATAACCAATGAACACATTTGATATTGTAATTTGATCCTTTATTCAAAAGAATTCATCCATTTGTTGTGCTCATGTTTGATCTTAGGTTGATGTTATGTGTCGATGTTTGGATGTTTGATCTTCAACAATTAGAGGTCTTGATCTTGGTTTTGGTGCATTGATCTAATGCTTGTGTGTCTAATTCTTGTAGCTCGATGATCACTTAATTCTAGACTTTGGAATTTTGCCCCCAAGATTGACTTGACAAAACAATGATGGACACGGACAATTTCCAAACCATGATGAAAGCTTTATTGGACAACTGAGGCATGGAGATGGAGGCAAACGGACGTGTACAAGGATGGTGAATGCAAATGAATTCTTTTTTTCACATACTCTTTCATGTTTACATATTTCTGTGGTTAAAGATTAAACATTAGTTTTTTTCTAGATCTGATTCAAGGAAAGGTTTTAAAGGTTTCATTGACAACTAATTCACCCCCCAGTGCCCTCTCAGTTGTCCTATGCATTTAACAATTGGTATCACAATTTTTGGTTACTTGGAGAAGAACTTAACCGCTTGAGGAGATCTTGATGGTACAAAAACTAACACTTCCTATGTTTGATGGATCCGACTATGCTTACTAGAAGGTGAAGATGCAAGGATGTTTGATTTCTCTTGGTTATAAAGTATGGAAGGTTGTTGAGAAACAATGTGTCAAACCAACAACTGGGTTTAATACTCATAATAAAATCAAGGCTTTTGAGGATAATGAGAAAGCAATGTATGTTAGTTTTAGTGTTCTACAAAAGTCATTTCTATAGAATCTACTCATTGTGTTTGGAAAAACTTAGAAAATACTTATGAAGGAGGTGATATATTCAAACAAGCTAACTTGCAGAATGCTAAGGCTAAGTATGAATGCTTGCGGATGGAAGAAGATGACAATATAACAAGCTATCTGCAGAAGGTGGATGATGTTGTCAATGAGATCAAAGGTCTTGGTGATGACTTGAAAGAAGATGAAGATGTGAAAAAAGGTACTCAGAAATCTTACTGAACCCTATAGTTCTAAGGTTTTTTCTATAGAAGAAGCACACAGATGTATGGCTCTTGGCTTGCTTTTGAGATTAGGTAATTTGGTACTACCAGTTCAAGATCTAAATTTTCACTTAAAGATACTAAATCAGGGAAGAAGAGGAATCTAATGAGGAAGACATTGATGAGATTGAGGCAAACTTTGTTAAGAGAATGAAAGAGAATCATAAAGTACAAAGGTAAGTTGCCCTTTAAATGTTTCAATTGTGGAAAGATAATTCATTATGCTTCTAAATGTCCTAACAGAAACATGAATAGTGAAAATAACAAAAGAAAAGGAAAGTTTATTAAGAAGACTTATTATGTCAAAGAAGATGCTAGTATTTCTGATGATGAAAATGATTATGAAGAAGATAATGAATGTATGTTCTTAGTTGCAAAAGCATAATCTTGTTTTGCTAACCTTAGCAAAATTGTAGAAGGAAAAACTCTAAAAGTTGATAATAAAATTGCACATACTACGACTTCTGTTTTTCATGCTAGTTTAGATAGACATGGTTGGATTATTGACAGTGGATGTTCAAATCATATGAATGGTGACAAGAGTAAGCTTGTGAAGCTTGAGAAATATGATGAAGGTGTTTTTAGATTTGGAGATGCTCAAACTGCTATGATACTTAAAACAAGTTCAATCACTTTTAATGGCAAGCATAATATTGATAATGTTTACTATGTTAAAGGCTTAAACCATAATTTTTTAAGTGTTGGTCAAATGTGTAGAAATGAATATATTCTTTTTTTCCAGAATGATGGCTGTGAGATCTAGAAAAAGGTCCAAAATGATGATTATTGCTGGAGAGAAGACAGATGAAAATGTTTATCAGTTGAAGACTAGTAGTGGATAATGTCTGATGACTCGTATAAATGAGAGTTGGTTATGGCATCAGAGGATGTCACATTAATTTTGATAATCTAGTGAGGATTCGTTATATTCAAGTTGTGAGAGATGTTTCAAATCTTACAAAGCCTACTAATAATGTCTACAGAGAGTGTCAAGTTGAGAAACAAACAAGGACTTTGAAAGTTAAAGAACAATCTTCTACTGGTCTATTGGAATTAGTGCACACTGATCTTTGTGGTACAACCTCTTCTTCTGGTAAGAATTCAGGATTTGACCCTCCACTGTCTTCATTCATTCCTTAAAAGTACATAGAAGAGAGCTTCTACACACGCCATAAAATCCTTTATTCGGGTATCATCTTCAAAAACTTGCAGGTGTTCAATGTTATCTGGAACGGCTGGTCTATATATCATCTCGACCCTATATGTTCCTATTTTGAAATCCAGGTGAGGGAGGAGTAGAGATGCTGATAGGGCTAGGGAATCAGCTCTTGTATTGAGACTCCTAGGAATAGCTTCTATGGAAAAGGCTTCAAAAGAATCCATTTCGACCCACACCAAATTTTTGTAATGCCTCAAACGCTCATTTTTTACGGAAAAATGACCCTTTACTTGTTTGACGATAAGCTCAGCGTCGCCTTTCACAACAAGTGCCTTTATTCCCAATGCTTTGGCTTCTCGTAGTCCTAACAAAAGAGCCTCATATTCGGCGGTATTATTGGTATTTTTAAAATCCAGTTTGTAAGAGAAAGGGATATATTGATCATCAGGTCCTTTAAAAACAACACCGGCTCCAGAACCCGCAGTAGCGCAACTACCATCAAACTCCATCAACCAAATTTGCTCATTTCCACTAGAATATTCGCAGACATGAGGGGTTTCATCTGAGAAAATCATGTAATTACCAAACTCACAATCTTCAAATAAAATTTGTGCCTTAGGATCATCAGATGGAATTACAGTGTATTTGTTCTTGGCTTCAGGTTCCAATTTGACCTTTTTCTTCCCGATAGGGATGATGGCTTCTGACCAATCCATCCTTATTTCCCCACCCATGTCTCTACAGAAAGTTCTACTCAAGAGCATACTGTAGCTTGCAAGTATGTCTGCTACTAAAATAGTTAGCTTGAGTCTCTTATCAGGATGGGCCGCTAAAACAGCTTGAACATCTTTAACTTGACCGATTAAGGGCACTTGTTTTCCATCCATAGAATAGCACCTCCCAAAGGTTTTGGTCATGGTTAAACCTAAAGCCTTGGCTACAGATGAGGGCATAACGTTATCAAAGGCACCTGAATCTATAATGCAGTTACTCAATTTAAGGCCAATTAGGAGTAGGGAAATATAAAAGGGGTCAGGCTTCCTAGTTTCATCAAATTCACATTTCACTTCAGGAGTAGGAGTGACAGTAGTGTCACTCTGATTCATGACAAATGGTGAAATAACTGCAGGAATATTGACTGGATCATCAGTTGGGTCGACAGTACATTGGTTAGATTGTGACGAGTCCAAAAGGTCACCTTTCACGTATCTGACCAATTTATCTAGTTCTTTGGGATTTAACCTCAGATATTCTGCAGGAGAGATTTGGATAGCAGAAGACTTGCAAAATTCTACAATATCAAAAGAGGACAAGCAAGAATCTTTTTGCACAAACTTAACGTCAGGATTCGAAGAACTAGAAGAAGAAGCATTACTTACAGGATCCTGAGTCTTATGGACAGGATTGGCTAGAGTTGAAGTGCCCTTTGAAAACTTTTGATTTCGAGTAAGCATAGCACAAGCAGGATCCCCTAGAGTGACCAGAATATCTCCTCTTTCTGAGTCAGATTTGTATTCTAAAAAGTATGAACCAGAGTCGCCAGGTCTATCTTGAGGGAGTTCTTCCACAGTGCATTCTCCTAACACATCTTTAGTGGCCTCCATTTGTACATGTCTCTGCATATCAGGGCAAGAATTACCATCATGGTCTATTGTTAGATGAAAGGAATACATGACAGCTTCTTTTGGTGAAGCTTATAAGGACAATCTTGGCTGAGTAGAAGGCAACTGAGGAGTTTTATTGTGCCATTGATTAGGCTGCTTTCGGCTGATATCTTGATAAGGAGAAGGGAATGAAGATCCTTGTTTTGGTAATTGTCTTTTCAAGGCAATTACGTCATTCATAAGTCTTTGAACGACTGGATCTGTAGGAGCTGAAGTAGAAGGTTGAGAATGAGAAATCTGAACATCTTTTCTCCATTTCCCAGCTGTAATAAGATCATCTTCTAACTCAGTAGCCTGTTCTTGGGCAACAGCTAAATCAGCTGGCCTAGTCCTTCTTAAGTGAAATCCTATGTCCGGGGGCATAGAATTTACAAAGAAACACTGGTGGTTTTCAGGGGTCGGTAACGGGAATTCTATGGATAACTTCGTTGTATCTTGCCACATAATCTCTCATGGGCTCATGAATCTCTTTCTTCATTTGTGTTAATTGTGCTAGCAAAGAATTTTCATCATCGGCCCCTTTAAAACGCCCTTCAAATGTTGTCCTCATGGTTTGCCAATTTGTGATTGATCCAGCTGGCAAATGGCCAAACCATTCCGCGGCTCCTTCTGAGAGAGATTGAGCGAAGAGTCTTACTGCTACATCTTCATGTTGTACTACCAGAATGGCAGTAGCTACATTGAATGCATTCAAGTGCTCATCTACTGAAACTTTGCCATCTCCGGAAAATTTAGGTAAGACTTCTTTAATACCTTTAGGGAGAGGATGATGAGCTCCCAAATTTAAAGGACCAACGACTGCACCCCATGGCTGAGCCATAACCGCGCTTGGAAAGATTGTTACTAGAGGTGGTGCTTGAATACCAGACAAAGTTAAAGCTTGCCAGACACTAGAGGACGAAGAAGAATTGGGAGCAGTTTTAGGAGGAGAAGAAGGTCTACTTTTTGATTTGGGTCTTAAGATGGAAGAGGTGGAAAAATTAAGATTTTGCAAACTTTCAAAGAAAGTATCAAAAATACCCTCCTTCCTCTGAGACCTGGTGTAAGGTAGAGAATCCAGTATTATTCTATCTTATTACCTCTGAGCAATTCTGTCAACAACTTGTGCCTCTTAGGCGATCGGGAGCCCTCTCAACCACTCTCCTATATCTTCCTCTTCTTCTAAAACTAGGAGAACTTGTTGATACTGGTGATAGTTGGTCTTTAAACTCCAAGCAATAGTGTTCAAATCAGAAATGATATCCTCTTGAGTGTTTTGAAAATTAAGGTTTGGTTGAATAATAGGAGGTTGCTCCTCCAAATTGGGTATTATCACAGCTGGTAGGACCATAACTTGTTCATAAAGTAGAGCATTAAAACACAGGTCTACACCGTAAGCGCTCCCCAGCAGAGTCGCCAAAAATCTGTTAGTGAACAGATTTGTCTTTTTACAAATAACCTTTTAAGTTTACTCTATCACCCTTAAAAGACAAACTATTTCTAACAGTTGGGTGTCTTTTGTGATCACTTCCCTCTGAATTTTATAACAGGTACAGCTCCCTAATATGATATTCAATGAAATGAGATAATGATTTAATCAATTAGCTTTTAACCAGAAAGCTTATAAAGGTAGCAGTATCATTCTTTGATGATATGCTTCTAAACAGCTATGAAGTAAATATAACTCGATAATGAATAGGAAAGAAACACAGTCACTTCCACAATGGCATTTCATGAAAAACATAAACAACTTTATGACTTCAGATAATAGATAACAGATAAAATTCAAGATTTAGATATCATGCAATAGCTGACAAAGATATAAAACAGGCCAAACAATATGCCGACACAGGGCACCTTGCTCTAGATTATAAACAACATAGATTCAATAACCTTCCTGTGATATATTTCAGAAATTACTACACAGATAATTGTCTGAAATCTATTATGTTCATAACATTCACAATCTGAACTATAATTATCAAAACTATATCTATCAGTCCAAAGTGTTTCCGAGCCCTTTAAAAGTTTAAGCAAGCAGAATAAATAGCAATAGAGCACCGAGAGGCCTCCTGAAAAACATGGCCTCTCGAGCAAACAGTTAAGTAACTAATCCACCAGAAAGAGGACACATGTCCTTAAAGTTTAGCATGAAAACACAGTAAAAAGGAAAACTAGATAGCCGAATTTGGCTCCTTATCTATGGCACGATCCTCGCTTCCCGCTGGACTTCCTTCTTCATCGGTAACCGATTGAGTCGGCTTCCATTCTTTATATGCTTGTACTAGTTCCTTCGCGAGCGACAGATGCGAGATTTTGGAGTTCACTATTCGGGCCATGGAGGCATCTTTGTTCCAGCTCAGCTTCTTCACCTTCTCGGTAACATTGGATAACTGATAAACACACAGATAAAGCATGGATTCAATCCTTGCTATCTGAGTTAAATCAGAAGCTTTAGGATGAATCTTTTCTCTGATAGTTTTAATGGTTGAGTCGAAAGCCTCCAAAGCACCTTTCAGTTCTTGCTCGCCAAAGACAGAGGGGTTGGAATAAGTGAAATTAATCACTTTCAACTCAGTTAGGGCAGCCTTTTGGATCTGCTTTGCTTCAACCTCATATTCCTTATTCTCCGTAATGGCACTTCTTATCAGAGCAATAGGCCAACTGATATTTTTCCTGAGAATGAAGAAATGAGACTCCTCGGCACCTTTTAGCGACTTTTCTGTTGATGTTTATAGCTTCGATCAGATAAAATGATCT
>MU224827.1:381705-397677 GCA_018584345.1 Thuja plicata | reverse complement strand
ATATATATATATATATATATATATCTATTGGAATTTTGAAAAGAAAATTAAAAGTCATATATCCTAATCTAAAAATTCAACATTTTCTACACATAATTTATTAAAGCCATGCCTCTCGATTTCCATAAATTTGGTCATTGCTAACACCCATTTTTCCTCATCTGTACCCCATACCTGGCGTTGAGCCTGCAGTTCTCCTATCACTGCCTCAGTGTTATGAAGAATTGAATGCGAATCTTTAATGTACTGCCTGCCATTATTGAGCACTTGAGCCATCCATTCATCAACTGAAGAAAACAAAGTCCGCCCCCTTTCAACTTGATTCAACAGAGTGTTACTTTCTTCGGAATTGGGATCAAACACTTGAGAAGATTGAGACAACGGGGTAGCATCAAAGTTGCAGAATGTATTAATAAACTGAGAAAGTGAAACAATGGTTTGTTTCAACTCTTTCTTCTCTTTGCTATCTTGCACCGATGTAATTAGCATTTGTTGGGCTGTTTCTTTGAATAGGTGGTTCTTTCCGGCTCTGTCCATTGTTCCCAACTCATTTTTGGTTACCTCAAAATCCTCAACCGCCACATCTTGCTTCTCTTCCTTTGGTCTGTAAGTAGCGACCTCGGCTATCCACTTCCCAGTTTTAGCATCAGCAAACATGTGTGTTGTGCTTTTCACTTTCTTAGCTTTAGGGGCTTTCTGAGCATATTTACTCACAATATCCTGCACTGGAATTGACACAGGAATTAGACTCCGCTTCCTATTAACTGAATAAGTTAACCATTGGGGCGTGTCACTGGTTGTTGTTGGTTGAGGACCAACTTTAACAGGAGTGTCCATTAAATCCAGGGTTACATCTTCAAGATCAAAAAGATCTTTCCCGATTTGGTCATCATCCCCAATTTGGTAATTCAAGTCTCCAAACTTGTCATCTTCCAGATTAACTGTCTCCGTCTGCTCCTAAGTCATCTTCACCTTCTTTTGTGATCTGGATCGCGACTTAGTGATGCGTTGAGGAGAGACCACAGAGGAAAGCTCTGCAACATACTTCTTCTTAGAATCTTTCTTCTGCTGCTTATCAGAGGAACCTTGATCTCTGAGGAAAATTTTGCAACCGGAGCTCCGAAAACCCTTACCTCCGCTCTTTGCGCATACAAACAGCAACAACATTTCAAAAATAATGAATACCAAGAAGGGCTTTAAAAGAAACACCTCGAATGAGTGATTAATTACCCATAATTAAGACAATAATATCTCGAAGAGAGAAGTGACCGTTCCCACACGCGATCATTTACTGCCACTTTGCGCAAACTTTTATGTCGCACGAATTCCTCATTAATTTGACAGCTCAGACATGACTTGACCGCTGCCAAAAGATCTCTTCATTAAAAGCCTTACTCGAGTGGGGTCCACATCTGAAAAGACGGCGATTGTCCTTCGTTTATACCACATGTCACTTTTTTAAGATCCTTGAACACTCTTGAACCGAGTTCATGGATGTTCATATGTGTTCACCATTGTTCAAGCATGTTCCTTAATATCCCGCCTACATTCTGGTACAAAGAGTCACATACTTAACCAATAAACTTCCAGCCTTGATCGACCAAAACTTTTGTAGCTTGTGATCATGAAACACCTCCTTTAGCGAAAACGCTATTCACCTGCTACCGCTTCATAAAAATATGAACGAGCTTGAACACTCTTGAACCGAGTTCAAGGCTATTCATAGTTGTTCAAACCTGTTCAAAAGACACATTAGCAAAAGATTTTTCTCTTTTTAACAAGCAACGGTGAAACATAGGGGAGGTCCTTCCGCTGGGATTTTCAACATGAGGGCTTAGGCAGCTTGAGATCCACAAAAATAACAAGGCAACTCTGAAAAAGTAACATTAAGGACAAAGATCAAGATTTGGACTAACAATTTTCTATGATAATCATGGGATAAAGAGACACTTGTCTACTCCTAGAATGTCATAGTAGAATGGTGTGGTTGAGAGAAATAAAAGAATAGTTCATGTAGTTGTTAGAACAATGATAAATGAGGCAAACCTACTAGAAAGAGGCAATACAAATTACAGTATGCTTAGTTAACAAAGTACAAATTAGAAGAACTTTAGAAAGACATCTTATGAGTTATGGTATGAAAGGACTCCTATAAAATATTTTAGAGTATTTGGGAGTAAGTGTTATATCAAAAGAGATGAAGAAAACATGAGAAAGTTTGATACCAAAGTTGATGAAGGTGGAGGAGAAGAGGAGTAAATCTAATGTTTCATTGTGTATGGTGGTTTATGTTTTTCACATGTTCTTTCATGTTTACATCTTTATGTGGCAGTTGTCTTGTGCATTTAACATCTTCTCAACTACTGCTCTTGCTCTACTCCAATATATGGCTAACAATGTGTGACCTTCCAACATTTTGCCCCTTGTGCTGACAGTCTCACAAAGAGGGTTCCACCACTTGCTCCTCTTGTGGTAGAGACCCTAATGATATTATTGTCTGGACAATTATCCGACAGCGTAGGAAAAATCATTCTACAATTTCTCATCTTCCTCCCACATTGTGAGTGAGTTGTCCACTCACTCTTGATGTGGGTTACTAGTTGTTCTACAAGTATGTTGTTAATGGTCTATTTTTACCTTGCTATAAATGGTCTTTTTTGGTATGCCTTTGTAAGGATCAACACCCTAGTTTTGTTGCTTTTTAATATCAAAAATATAATAGGAGGCAAACATGGGGCAAAAACACAACATGAGCCAAGACACAGGTAGATTTCACAATAAAACTTGAACATTCACAAGAAGGAGATTTATACTATAAGTATTTTAATCAATTATTAAGCTATTATTATACAATTTGTAATGACAAACTTAAATGTAATTTATTTAGTAAACAAAATCAAACCTGCCCCTACTATTTTATCTTAAATTTTAATTATGCATTCATATTCCTATTAATTATACAAACTACTTTAACGGTAGAATAAAGTATTAAAAAGAGTGCAGAATTTAATTATGACATAAAAAATAATGTATGTATAAAAAAATTGATACATAGTTTAAACCCATCACCATTCATAAATCAAACTTGCGAATATGTATGCTCAACATTATACAATTATGATAGGAAATATTACTTCCCCTTAGGTCCAGGTTGCCTTCACCTTAACCAACCATTTCCAAAAACTACCATCCCCAACTCAATCCAAGATTGGTTGAAGCAAGAATATGGTCCTCTGGGGAAAGACATGTCTTCCCTACAAAGCTCTCATATTCTAATTATAAACTTTTCTTTTAGTTCAAACATCTGCCATGACACAAGAATATGTTCCCTTGGGGAAGGCATGACCCACCCATAAAGCAGTCAACTTCTTAATAAAAAGCTCTTAGTTTGTGATGCAAATAAGTCTCCGCCTTGCAAACAGTTTTAACAGGATTGCATAGAAAAAAATAAAATTAACAAAAGTTTTGAGTTTAATTTATTGGTATTTATCCATCTCATCTTAACAGTACCAATAAAATTACAGAGAAACAGAAGCTGAGACACAATCTTCATCAGTTCCTTCTCGTAGCTCCTACCTCCAAACTCCTATATCAAAACCAGACTACCACCAACCCACTAAGAACACAAAAAACACCAAAAATAGAACTGTTGCTTCAGAAAATAAAGGTGACAACATATACAAACCAAAAATATGGAACCTAAATAGAAAGAGTACGTCTTCCTGCATCTGTCATGACACATACCAGATTTGTAAAGGAATATATGTTACAATTCACTTGTCAAGATTAATGTCTTTCTTTCCTTACCAAGAAGGCAAATGGAAGTTGCCCTTGGAAATAAAGCCACCAAAGAAAAATTATTCATGAACAAAGGAGAAAATAAACTATATCTGCTCAAGGAAAAGGACCTTATTTGCAGATTTATGGGGGCTTTTCCAAACTCCAAAGCTTATGAACATGATCATCTAGCTAGCACATCAACTATGTGAGTCGAGAAACTAACCAAAGAGGTTATAGGCCACAGCCTTTAAAAAACCCTAGCACAACCAGATGACATCCCCAATTAGAAACAATTGTTCAATAACAAATGCAACGTCTTATAGATTGAGAACAAATTCTCAAGGCCATGTGCATACAGAGGGTAACCTCAACACACCAGCTGAAACAATTTAAAATCACTCTTTTCGTGCTTTGACAAACAACAAAGAAGAAGACATCAAAATTCAACAGCCGAGGGGCCATTACAAGCCATTCAAGAAAAGTTTGAGACTAAGAAAATCAGGTGCTCCAACTCAATCATGTATCTCCTTACATCAAACTATGATAAAATTATCAGATCAATCACCGATGCTCCAAAAACAATAACCGGATTCAAGATTTCAATGCATTACAAAAGGCGTATTTGAAGTCTTAATTCTCTAGCTCAAGCACTAGGTTAAAAAATGAAAGCCTGCTCCGGAAGTCTCAAAAAAAACCCACCCTCAGAGAAGGACTAGGAAACTCAACGAGGGCATATGGATTTAGAAGAAAAATTTGTGCATTTCTAAGGAGGCCATCGATAGGTTTAGAATGTTCACTACCAATGTTGACACAAGTACCAATACATTGCACAAGCCGATGCCTCATTGAATACAGCAAATTTAGATGGTCATGATTTCTTACAATCTGGCAGACTTTCCTGTAGGTTTTCTCAGTCTTGGAAGTTTAATGTTGTTTTGTAACTGTCGTTGTTTATGGTCATATTTTGATGTACTTATTTTAACATATATTTTATATTTTTTTTAAAATTGTACTTCTGATCTCGATTCTTTACAGATGTAGACTTTTTATGGCAATACTTTTCTTATCTTTGCACAAATCATCATACAATTAGATGCCAATATTTTCTTTGATTCTGATTTTCTTAAAATTGAAAGTTGAAATATGTTTGTAATCTCCACATAATAGTATCTGAGCATTATTGTTGTTGACAAAGATATTTTGATGTTGTAATTTTTTCATAATACTTTTGATCTTTATGAAAATGCTAACATTATATATTTTGGATGTCCGATTTAATGGATAATCATAAAACAAACACTCCTGTGGTTTGAATGTAACGTTGACAGCATTTTAAGAAAATTTGAGTTGGCACAAGATTCTGTTCTTTTATGGCTGTACTAAAATTATTAGTTTTGTATAAGATTTATGTGTAAAAAGATTTATAGGTTTCTACAACTGCATTAGACATCGATGGAACTACAATACAAGAAAATATGGTAGTCTACTTATGAGTCCAAGAAATTGTTAACAACTTCGAGAAATTCTGTTCAATTTTTAGACCATAGTAAGCAGAATTTCAGTCGGAAAAATAACTCAACTGCAAAATAGATTAAAACAAAAACTCTACGTTACCGGATTCGGACCTTGGACCCTGGATTCAGGTCTGGGTCCGGATTCGCGGACCCGTGGGAATCCTGCGTGGACCGGTCTATGCTGGATCTGCACAAGGTCCTGTTGATGTGAGTTTTGTACTTAGCCAATTTTCCAGTTCAGAGGCGGGAGGATTTATAACATTTAAGTTATATTTGTATAAATACCTTTCAAGATGTTTGAGATAGGTTCCAGCTTCATAGGAGTTGAAGTGCAGATTCTAGATTTTGGGGGTTTTCGACAAATTTCAGACTAAGCCAAATTTCAGGATTCAGCAAGCCTTCAACAGGGTTACCTCCCACAATCCATCATGACTTTCTAAGGTCAAACTAAAGCTGGAACAAAGATTCTCAAAGGGTTTTAACTCATTTTATCACAAATTGCTTGGTTTCGACTCCATCCCCATGACAGGTTTAGCTTAGCTCTCGCCCACATCCCAGACAGACATGACTTCCCAGCAGGCCAAAATCACGCAAACCTCACTTGTCGGACCTAGGGACTTGAAAACTGCCACCAAGGACTACCTAAGACCACTACTATCACCAAAGCAAAAAAGGGGTCCCCATTTTCAATGGGAGGATGGTGTGAAAACCTCACAACAAGTTCGTGTTCGGACCTGTGGGTCCGTTCGGATCCGCAAATGATTTATGTTTTATGTATAATCACACAAATGCAAGGCATGAGGATTAGTAGATTATCAAAGCTACAATCCTATTGAGATGTGTTGGTGACCCCCTGTGAGCTTCATGTTCATTATATATTGTACTTGCATTTAAAGAGTATTTGTTATGCTATATCGGAATATCCTCTCTCTTCAATCCTACAATCTGTCTTTACTGTTATTTTATGTTGAATATTTCTTCTTTTAGTTTGTGAAAGATGCCAACTCTAAATGATAGCAAAACAAAAACAGAATTCGTTTGCTAACAGCAACCTCAATGATATTTTATTTCATAAACCAAAATAGAATCATTCACTGGACTTAAATCTCCAGAATGATATACACAGATTTCCAATATCAGATGTAAGAGAATATCAGATTTCTAATGCTCACTAGTTATGAAGACTTTGACATTTGGCATTGATCAATGATCATAGATTCATATTATGAAATGATTTTGTTTTACAATTATGTATGTTTCTCTTATACACACACACACACACACACACACACGAATCATAATGGAAAAAAAAAATTCACGAACCCACGTCCCCGAACCTGAACCGGTAACTTAGCGAAAACTCCAATCAGAACAGCAAATCTAAGTACATCAATCTACAAAAACAAACTGCTGAAAACATGTGCAATAGATATCCACAAATTTCAGCTCAAAACTGCATTTATATTTTTATTAAAACTGAAAGAATTTCTCTCTTTCTCTCTCTCTCACTCATGATGTGCCCTGGGTCTCTTTTAAAGAACAAGAGAACTGTAGAGTTTGCAAACAAATCACAATTTCATTGGAGTACCTAGATTAGAAGAAAAAAATACTAAAGAGAAGCAATTAAAGAGAAAAAATGCCTTGTTGTAAAATAAGAAAAGCAGTTTCTCTCATTATTTACAAAATTGTAAAAGAGATCTGCACCCAGCCAAAGAGAGAAAAATCTAAAACATAAACTAAAAACTGATAGCTGCACTGTATGCAGTAGTAGAGTGTACCCTGTCAAACGATAACAGCGACAAAAAAATCTAAACACTATCCCATCCCATGCTTGGAGTTTATATGTTATGTCCATGCCCTTCAGATTTGAAAACACTATTTAGCAGGCAGAAAAATTATCCATATAATTGAATAGCTTTTCCTTCAGTACATTTTCTAGAGCTTAAGGTCCGTCAAAGAAGTAAAAAATCATAGCAAGACCTAAAAGTTACAAAAAAAATATATCAAAAAAATGAAGATCCTAGATTTACTTCTAGCTCATACCAATCTTTTCCAATGTAATTAAGCATATGTATTGCTTACCATCATAATGCATATGAAACAGAACGAATGAAGAGAATTAAAATGCATATGGTTAGAATGTTTACAGTTACCTGGAAGTTGTTAAGAATAACTGCAGGGAGTTCACCTCTTATTTTACCTATAAACAAGGTTATCAATCCATCTTCAGGATATACATCTAGTGTACATGATAGTGAACATCGACCAACTTTTTTTCTTTACATGACATATTATTGATAATATATCACTGTTATAACATAATGATAGTATATACCAAATATAGAGTAGAAGTTCAGCTCTGAAACTACAACCTTGAAGAAAGCAGCAAGCTTTCATACTGGTATATGGGATAAGCTCAGAAACTAAAACCACACGTTTGAGTTCAGACAGATGTTAAGAACATGTCTGTGAACTTTATACTAAAGAAGCTATGCCATATAGATACTGTCTTTAGCTCAATACAACAGCTGCTAGGTGAGGTTACTAAATAGAAAACAGTATGCCACCCTGATAGAATGATTGCTATATTTGCCCGCCTGTTGTTATCTGTGTATCTGCAGAAATTTCAGATTTGATAGAAAGCTGGCATTATAACGGAAAAATGTCCACAGGCACCCTAACTAGGCTTCTAGGGTTGTAGAGGCAACAAAATGGGAGAATGTTACAACACCGCTATGAAATGAAATTGACTAGACATGCCCAGTAACATCTTTAAACTGAGATCCAACTATGAGGCTTTGAGGATATCCATGAAAAATTAATGCACCAAAAGATCAACAGCAGGATGATTTGTCTGCAAAAACAAACAGCATAGTGGAACTGCTTTGCTGTACAAATTAGTCATTCTAAACATCTCTAATGCTCTAGCAGGTCAGTTTAAAAGCCACACTGTTGAACCCAAGTCACCACATAACTGGAACAAAGGATGCAAAAGCAGCCAAGACAAGACCCAACCCCAACAACTTGCCATATAAAGGAGGCTCGGTAACCTCCTCTCTCTGAAACAGATCATCACATTGTCCTGAACAGCCGATGTATGACCACCAGGCAAAACCCAAAAGAGGATTTTTCAGCATAAAGCATATTGTTAATAGGATTAGCACAATCATAGAAATGTTACCTTTAGCCTCTCTACCCAATGTTGCTTCTAGTATGCGGGAGCCATCAGATCTGCTTACAGGAAGAAGCTGGAAAGCGCAGAAGTTAAGCCCTAACAAACCAGCAAGAGAGATAGGACTAATGACAAATTTTAGATTTCCCATTTCTTCCATATAGCTGGCAATGGACACTTTCCTCAGCAAGAAGGTGAAGAAACTTGAGTGTGAAAACATATCCAGGGGAACCAAAAAATACCCGTGGAAGTCCACAACGGCACCTGAAAATGCATTCGAGGAACCCACTGAATAACCCATTAAAACAAGAAGGAACGAAAATGTCAAGGAACCGAAAATACTAGCCAGGGAAAGGTTCAGAAAACTGCTTCTGTTGGGAAGACGGCCTTTGTAGCCTGTTACAGCTCCCATGATTCCTAGGCCTAAACATGGAAAAACAACAGGCCATCTGATGAGGTTGGTAACACCATACTTGGAGGCTACAAGCCATCTTGCTCCTGTTCCTGCCCCTACTACACTTAAAAGCAAACTAGGAATTACAAGGGGCTCCCACAAAATGGGTTCCAGCCCTGGGTCTGCGTGACTGAACTGCAGGGCTCCAACAAAGGCCCCTAGGAATGACAACACACAAATCCGATTGTATATACTGTCAGGAAGAACGAACCCCATAAGCCATGTCCAGGGAGCAATCACACACCACGCCTCATTGGGGTCCTTCCTTGACTTCATCAAAATAACAATATTATCTTGACGAATCAAACCAAGGAATTGTTCTAGATGACTGCTCACATCCTCTGGACGTCCCTCAAGTTTTCCAGGGAATATAAATCCATCCTCATAACTACCAATCCTACCATCTGGTGTAAACCCTGAACCCTTGAATGCATATAACATAAGCAACTTTGGAGCATGAACAGTCGGAACCACGGGCTTCATCTGGGCAAGAATTGGTGCTAATTTCTCGGCCCTAGAATTGTTTTTATTATCCATTTCAATCCGCAACTGATCTTCGAGATATTTAAACGCAACCAA
Source organism: Thuja plicata (assembly GCA_018584345.1). Taxonomy (NCBI): domain Eukaryota; kingdom Viridiplantae; phylum Streptophyta; class Pinopsida; order Cupressales; family Cupressaceae; genus Thuja; species Thuja plicata. The sequence goes on along the minus strand of MU224827.1, from coordinate 388,178 downwards.
ACGATATAATTTCTTAGAGTAACGTTTTCTGTCTCTTTCATACTTAAGACCCCCCAACTTTCTCAAAAGTAAAACAAGGTAAAGAGAAGCGTTGCACCCTTCGAAAAGATTTTCATAACTGGGCTTCTGCCCTATGTGTTGGACAGCAATGTTTAAACCTGTAAACTGCTGTATTAATTGCAAAAGCGTGACTATTTCCAGATTACCTGGTTTTTGAAGCCTTGGCATGCCTAGTTGGAAATCTTTGGAGATTTGTTTATGGTCCTCTTCCTTAAATGAAATTGCTGGTGTTTCTGTAGGATTTGGGGTTGCCGCATATGTAGCTGCCATCTTCAATCTGTTTCTCTTAGTCCGCCACCCAACACCCCCTCCCTTCAAAGCCTTCAAGACTGAAAAGGATATGGGCATAGTTATATCCTGGATACCATCATCTTCTGCTAAAACTTGTTTTGATTGAGTGGATTCATCTGGTGAAGAAGAAGCTGCCCTCTTCAATCTGTTTATCTCAGTCCGCCGCCCAATTCCCCCTCCCTCCAAAGCCTTCAGGACTGAAGGGGATATAGGCTTACTTATATCCTCAATACCATCATCTTCTGCAAAATCTTGTTTTGATTGAGTAGATTCATCTGATGAAGAGGAAGCTGCCCTATTCAGTCTGCTTCTCTCAGTCCTCCGCCCAACACCCCCTCCCTCCAAAGCCTTCAAGACTGATGGGGACATGGGCATACTTATATCCTCGATACCATCACCTTCCGCAACTTGTTTTGATTGAGTGCATTCATCTGATGAAGAGGGAGGACATTCGTTACTGTTGTCATGTCGATGAGTTGATCTTAGAGGTCTGAGGAATCTACAATTCTTGCTTGATGTAGTGGAATTGATATTTGGTATTCTGGGCGTACACAAATTTTTTACATAGATTCTAGGGTTACAATTCGGCAACAGAAATCCAGCTGCCATGGCTTTCTGGTAGAGAGAGCAACGATAATGCACGTAGGGGAGGTTTTTACATTTCTTTGGTTGACATGAATCTTCACCTGTCCTACACCAAGAGATTCTTCTAGATCGATTAAACCCTGGCTATGATGAAATACAGATTATTATAGTGGCAATGGCACTAAACGTGCAATGAGCGCGCGATAGGTGTTCTGACGAGGGCAATTATGAATTAATCAGAAAATTATAAGAAAATTTATTGGCAATGGAATCTAGTTCTAGTTATTCTCTATATAAAATGGTATCTCTGTAAAAATTCAATTTCAATTGGTATAACTAATATATTTTTGTCAATTTTTTATATTTTTTTACAGTATTGTTAAGGTTCATTATGAGACTGTTTTGTATGGAGAATAATCTATGGAAATTAGTATATATTATATATAATGTTTATTAATTTGAAGTTAAAATTATGGATATATGAATATGTTTAGACTCTTGTAATATTATGCATGTAGGCATGTTATTGGTAGTCAAAAAGTTACAAAGTTATTAAGATCTATTAAACGTTTAATCTATAAGATCATAATAACTCTTGAATCTTAATGATCAATATTTTTTATATTAATTGATGCTCTTCCAAGTTTAAGACTTTGAGATCTATGGATTGTCAAACTCTTTTTTATTTGAGTGGGATTTATTAATAAGTATTACAATTAACAAAAGACTTGTCTTAGAATAGGCTTATGGACCACTTAATGTAATTTAACTAGACTATGTGGTGAAAATATATTTTAAATAAATTACTCAGAGCTTTTTTATATGATCATTTAGTTTGGTTGTCCTACTTTGTGTTGGAGTAATCAAGATATAAAAGCAAGAAAAGTGATATCTTCCATAAGTGAACAATGAGCACAAAAAGCATGTCTACTAAATAAATGAGAGTGTGTAAATGTATAATGAGAACCTTGTATATAAAGGCAAGGTAGAGGAGGTGTGAAGGTGGGAGTGAAGGTACAATTATCCCTCCAAATATGCAACACACGTTAGCTCACATGAGACAAGTGTGAGGACACGTGTGAATCTCATATGAGGTGAAACAAATGGATAGTAAACCTCTCTGTAAATTTAAGGTAAATGTGAATGGGTCAACCTATAAAGGGTGACTAGCAAACTAGTTTGATAATTACTCTATTTACACTAACACCCCATCTTAAGTGTAACTTAGGAAGGATGATACAATGATGATGGGTCTTAGCTATTAGATCATGTTATGTAGCCATGTACAAATCTCTTATAAATAAAGGGGAAACCCCCTCTCTAGAAGAAAAATAATACAAAAAGAATGTACAAGTGATAAAGATACAATATAGGAGGGATTCACCATAACCCATGAGGAGTACTTATATCACATAAGTACAAGAAATAGTCCCCCATAAAAGAGATTAAATGAGACTATGGTGCCCCCAATAAGATGATAGATCCTATGATGCTAAGTGATGTTCAAAGAATAATGTCAAATATGATCCATAAATGTGGAACAATATTTCTCCCTTGTAGAAGAAGACAAATGGAAAATAGGTGCATGAAAACTTTCCATGTGAGAATAATATAAGGTTCGCAATGATGCACAAGATTCAAATATAATTGTGAAAGCTACTCAATTGCTCCTTGTAAAGGCTAATGTAGAATCAGATCCAAAGAGATAGATGTAGTGATCTTGCAACATTGATTTAGTTGTCATTAAAAGTGCTTGCCAAATTTATAAAATGAGATTCACTAAACAAGTGGAAAATGCATGTCAAATCATAATTTGAATCAACTATATCAAAAAAAAAACATATGTGAACATATTGAACTACCCTTATGTGAAACCAAAGATGTAGGAACACTCAATCTTGAAGGAGGTGACAGAGGTATGGTACGTCAATATAAGGTGTAGGAACTAATGTGGAGGATAGAAATCCAATGCTCAAATAACCATTTTTTATCTTCTTCTATATGGTGAAGATTTGGTGTTATGTAAACTCAATCCATCATCAAATTGGCAAAACCAAAAGAAGAAAAAGAATACAATCTAGAACTTGATCAATATGTTCTATAGCATCAATGGCTCTACTTTGTACAAATATATGATGAAGGTTGAATTTGGTGCAAACTCAATAATTTTCCCTATGCCACTATTTGTGATCTGATAAATGAAAAAAAATACTGTTAGATATATAAAGAAGGAACTTATGTAATACAACATTAAAAGTTCCTTCACCAATAACAATATATCAGTTTTCATAAGCTAATATATATAGTTGTTATTTTCCAATAGAATTGGTGGAAATGAAGAAGACATAAATGTAGAAAACAACTCTTTGGATATAGTCATGTGACATGATGCTTCAAAATCAAGGTGTCACTTGTGTGATGTGGTGTTTATAGAAACAAAAAGTGTTAAACACCTTTTCTTACCTTTGTTTACATTTACAAATAATGTGGATGAAAAAATTGGATAAACCACATAACGTTGGTGTAAGCATCTGAATTTGATTATGTTGAAGAAGAATCCTTAGCTCATCAATTTTCTTTTTCTAGTATTAGTGTTCTCATGCCCAAGTTTCTTGCAATAACTACATGTGGGACTCACCTTATATTTATTTCTTTTTTATGAGGGAGATGGATACAATGGAGTCTTTGATTTTGTAACCTTGGCTTGATCTGCATTTTGTTTAATTTTCTTAGATTTTGGGGCCTTTTGTTCTATTGCAACAAGAGCTTGTGGCTTTGAAAACTTCAAAGTACCCATTTAAATGTGTTTGTATTGTTCCTTTGGGAGAGAAACAACAAAATCTATAAGTGAAATTATAGTGAAGCATATAATGAAAGTGATTTTTTGCATGAATTGTAGAAACATTGAGTAGTGAAGACTTAGCTTGTACAAGACACTCAAGACCACTTGTTCATCTTTTTTTTTCAATTACATGTTGTTTGAGTTGAAACTTGATCAATTTGGTGAAGAATATTATATTGTGTTAAATTCTTGTGAATTCAAACCTATTAGTCCATTTTCTAATTGACACCCTCTCATTAGATCTTGTTTGCCAAATAGATTCTCTAATATTGGTCACACATCTATGGTGGTGGGGTAGCTTCAATGTGGAACAATAGGTATGGAGAAATGTCAATACATAATGTATCATAGGCTTCATTATTTTGATTATATCATTTGTAATTTTCTATAATTGATGTAGGTCAAAATTATAAACCCATTGTGATTAAATATAATCCCAATTTCTTAAAATGTATCTCCTTTGTACACTTTTATTTGTAGTAAATAAACTAACTTGGGATTAGGTCCATTATTTAAAAAATATTATAAAAGAAACAAGGCAAACCCCTTAATATGATTATAATTGGAATTAGCACCCCCCACCCCCACAAAAAAAAAGAAAAGAAAATGATATGCAAGAAAAATTACAAATTACTTTAAGATTAAATACCGAAACATGTGTTATAGGCATTTTGCTAGATCTTAGTCTTCCCAAGCCTTATACAACGACATCTATGTTCATAACACAGATAATTTGATGAATTTGGATATCAAAATATATAATTTACATGTAAAAATGGATTCCTTACAAAAGTATGATTGTTTTCTAAAAAGAGTGCAATTTTTTAATAAATTAAGGTGAAAATATGTCTTGTTGAAATTTAAAACAAATATAGACTTCAAAAGCTTAAAAGTAAATTAAAATATTGCAATTTTCTAAAAAATATTGCACCACTACATCTATGACAAAACTAGTGTTTTGTCAATTATAACTTTGTAAGAAAATTGGGTCCTCATTTGTTGGTTATGACAAAATGAAAAAGGGCCCTCTTTTGCACCTTTGTGGATTTTGGTTGTTGAAGCACCCCAGATCACTTGCAAGATCCGAAATACTTCCAAAAATGAGCAATATACAAAATGAGATAAATTATTGTAAGAAACACACTTGTAAAATGTACCAAAGAGTCTTGCATTTAAACACAAGGATGAGGAGGTGAAAAGGTAGGATTGAAACCCTAATTGCCCTCCCAAGAGTGAAAAATGTAGGACTATATCGAAAAATGTTAGAACGCTTTGTGAATCCACATGAGGTAAAACAAAAAGTGAGACGCCTCACAAGTGGGATTAAAAGTAGTGTGAATATGAATCTCCTATGTAAGCTAAAATCTAAGTAGTTTATCAATAACCCTTTTCACACTAATACCCCTTAATGACACTGAGAAAAAATCACTAAAAACTTGACTCCCAAAATAGGCTCTGATAAGGTATTCATCTACAAAAATACCTCTCACAAAGAAAAGGAGAAAACATGGTGAGAGCGAAACTCGCCTCTAAAAGAGAGAAATGAGAAGGAATAAACCTCCTAAAAAGATGTCCCATGAAGATAGGAACATGATGATGAATTCCTAAAGCATGTATAAGTTGTAATCACTATTAACGAAGTGATATTCTCTACTAGAATCAAAAAAAACCTCCAAAGCTTGTAGATCAAGATAGGAGATACAAACAATTACATGAGTGACATCAAGTAAACTACTCAACTATGAATACATAGATGACACAAAGGAAAACACACTTTTGTGAAGTTGAAGATGCAAAAAATACTCTTATCAAGGAGCAAAAAATAAACAATGCACAGGTGACCTATTATACATTACTAAAATGTGCATGGTGTTCTACATAAGTTCTAGAATATCATATATTATTATCAATTAGAAAAAGTAGGTTGCTCCAATAAGATTGATTTCTCAATTACTTCATTGAAACCAAAGAAGCATTAGCATAACCATGTGATGACACCCTCTTTAATGCTAAAAAGGAAGAGGTATAGGAAGATTAATTAAAATGTGGAAAAAAAGTGTGAGCTAGCAAATATAAGCATAATCAAATCTAATATGTTTTACAAGCAGCTAAAAATGACATACAAACACAAAGCCATTCATGAAGTGGGAATCACTAGGATTTGTTCACGGGAGCTTCACTTAGTGAACCTGAATCATAGCATGTGTGTTCGTGGCATACTAAAGAATCCCCCTAATTTCAAAAAATATTTCCCCAAACACCTTTTCTGTCACCCCCTCCAATACCCACCCAGTACTCCCCACACCCATTTTCCTATATAAACCCCCACCCCTATTGAGAAATAGCTTCATTCGGATTGAAGCATATATGTAAATTAATACATATACATATATGTTAGAGTGGAAATAATGTGTGTGTGTGTGTAATATAATCTCATATATATAAGTTGAACATATTGATTGCTTAAGTTGCCTAATGGCATAATGTAACTATCATGAGTAAACCGATGAAGTAAAGCATAATCAATAACATGTTTATATGATGATGATAATAGTTATCGTTATCGCTATTAACATGGAGTGTATCAATACAATGTTAATAACGATAACGATAACCATTATCGTTATCATATTAACATGGTTGTTGTAAACTATTATTATCATCATTGACCGGTGTGTTTACGTAGGGTCATGAC
>MU224827.1:330631-361394 GCA_018584345.1 Thuja plicata | reverse complement strand
GTTGAGTGCAGAAGAATACCGGTGCTTTGTCCATATTAGTGTGCCCATCCTTGATGTCCAGTATGTATTGAGAGCCTTTCTTGTTTGTCCCTACAACTACCACACCTATTGTTCCAATAGGGAAATCACATGTACTTGTGAGGAGGTGCTTTATAGTTGTGCCTGGAATGAACTTATATTCACTTAGAACTGGTTCAGTTGTCTCAATTGTGCTGGATTCTTTTAAAATTAGTATGCAATCACAATCTCCTCGATCGTAATCTGTTTTGGGTGCGATTTCAAATCTTTTTATAACTATTCCCTTCCCTGGAATTATTTTGTCTTCATATGTGTGGATGAGGTTACCACCTACATTCAATGTTATAGTCATGTCTCCTTTTGAATCTGTTAAGTCGGTACGCAAGACTTCTCGTGTCTTGGTGGCTCTATCGAGAACAACTTTGTATACGACAAGCACATCACCTTGAAAAGTTGTCCCTGCTTTTCTGGCATTTAAATCTTCAATTGTTATGAGACTTTGAGTGTTTAATTTTGTCCTGGTGCAAGTGGGGAAAGGTGATGCTCACTTTGGAGATTTGTAAAAGTATGTAGACAATGATAAGGTCAAATTTAATTACCTCTTTGGTACTTTTTCTTCGTTTGGATCTACTTCACTGGTTGTTGGCATTGTTTTATTCATTGTTGCTGCAGAAAAGAAATATTTACAAAATGAATTTTGATTGAAAAGATGAAGATTATCCTGTAAGGTAGGGGTTTAAGTGTACATAGTTGTATATAATGCATTGTAGGCAATGGATTCACTTAGCAATTGTAGGACATGTAGAGTATTTTATGTATTTGTTAGTATTTGTAGATTGAATTAGATTTGGAGGCTTATATTGGTAAAGCTTATGTATCATTTGTTGTTGGATTCATGGTGTTTATATTTTGTGTATAACATAGTTACTTTATAGTTGGAGAGGTTGGGGTTTCAAGTTGGAATATTGTATTGAGTGTAGTCAATGTTTATGAAAGTTGCAAGGTGGTCTGTCTAATATGCTTCTGTTTTATAGATGGAGTATATAATTGTGGCTGAGTTTGTCCATACATGGTCTATTAATGGTCTATTTGTTGTATGTGTATTGTTCAAGACAAAATGTATGTTGTATTGTTGCATATGTTTAATGAGTCTTGTTGTGGTTGTGTTTTCTTTGGACATGTCAATATTAAAATCGCCTATAATGAAAAGTTCTTTTTCTGTAGTGATATCTGTGACTATTTCAGTGATGATGGACATGATCTCTGTTATGGAAGCGTTGGGTTGTGCATAAAGATTAGAGACATTGAGGTCATTGGTATGGTGACATAGTGTTAATGTGATGGCTTCAACATTTGTTGTTCTATGTTGCTTTGTATTGAAGACGAATAGTTTTTTTGTTGCAAGAGTTGTGATGCCATGTATATGATACATTGTATAGGCATTGTATTTTTGGAGAAGGACATTTGTATCAGGCGGAAGCAAGTACACCTCTTGCAAGCATAAGATGTTAGTGGACATTATGTCGTGGTCATTTATAATTTCATGTTTGTGTGCATTAAAGCTCCGAGTGTTTAATGTGCACAATAGTATGTGTGATGCATGATTTGAGCAGGTTGTCTGATTTTCAAGTTGCCATTGTGCATCTGACAGAAGCTGAGACATCTCGTGGTTGATTTTGGGTTTGACTTTAAAATATTTATAATCTAAAGGTTTCAATAGGAAAAGTGATTCAATTGCTCTTGTTCGTGAAAGTGTTGTATATGTTAACCCATGTTGTGTAATGCCAGTTGGATCAAATGTGAGCCCTGCCATTGTTAGTCCTTGTGATTGGTGTATTGTTCGTGCACATGTCATTTGTATTGGGAATTGTTTTCTAATTCTAATTTTGCCACTAGTGAATACTTTTGGAATGGGTCTAGCGATTCGAAGTATGGGAACCCAATCTCTGTCTATGGCCTAAATATAGTATTGAGCTAGTTCATTTCTTTGTTGTTGGCCAATTTTAGGGTCACTAAATTTTATCCAAACTATATCGAGATCTTCTTGTGTAGTATATGCCTTGAATATTCCATCTGATCCATTTATGATTCCATCTTCTATATTGTAGTTGCCTCCAAAAATCTCAACAAGAATGTTTGGTTTTAGTGCTATTTGGGCTGGGAGAGTTGCTGCATGGTTGTATAGTCGGGTTGCATTGTAGTTGTTGTCTTCATGGTGAATTGCATCTAATTTAATGAGGTTTCCAAGAACTATAGATAGCACATTATTGTTGTGTGCCTCAACATCCTTTCTCCTATAAAATAGGTATGGTAATGTTGGGTCAATGGGTGGTGGACGTAAGCAATTTTGGTTGAGGTACTGAATATCATTGATCGTTTGTATGCCTAGTTGTATTCTATTGAGAATTGAGATAAATTGTTCATCCTTTTGGCACATTGTTGTTGTCAATGAGTAGCACTTTATATTGTCTGTCCAAAAAGTGTGAGGCATTAATTTTGTTGATTTTGGTTTGTTGTCAAACACAACAAAGTCAAGTATAGGGAGAGCTTGATATAAGTCCCCGCAGAAAATTGTATCAAGGTTACCAAAGCACACAGTAGGCAATTGCATTATATCACGTAATTGTTTGTCAATGTAGCGCAGAAATGTTGAACCTACTAATGAGATCTCGTCAATGAGGAGTACATGTAATTGGTTGTAGTTCTTTGACATTGTATCAAGTGTTTGTGTGTTGAGTGGGACAAATTCAGATTTGTTGAAAGGTATATGAAAGGCTGAATGCAATGTTGTTCCGCCAATGTTGTAGGCTGCTTTTCCTGTATAAGCTGTTAATAGGCCTTTAGGTTTATCTGGATCATTGTCAATGTTATTGTTGTAAATGCGAATAAGGGCTTCGTAAATGACTTTTGCAGTGAATGTCTTTCCGGTCCCGGCTCCTCCTGTCAAGAACAAATGCAATGGAGTTTTTGGGTCTTTTAACTTTTTGATAACAATGTCCTTGATTATTGCTTGTTGTTCTTTATTTAGCATTCTTCTCAATTTGAAGTAGTCATTGTTGTCCATTATTTGTGGATGTCGTGCGATTTTGAAACCTTTTGGAGGTTTGGTATTTATGATTGTAGAGAGCGTGGCTTGCATATCTTCTTGAATTTCATATTGGTTTTCTTGTTTTCTTATTTTGTTTGCGAAGCACATGTTGTCAATGTCCCCATCATTTTTGTTTACTTCGTCAATTGCTTTGTCATTGTCACCCCATGTAGTGTTCGTGTTGTAGCAAAAATTTGCACGATTGATGTGAATTATATTTTCATTGTGCAAAAAGGCTTTTTCCCAAGAGTCAAAATTTTGTTTTAATGTGGCTTCGCTAATTATAAATGGCATGTACAACAGTAATTGCTCTCTACAGTGATTGTCTAAGTCCAAATATTTGTTGAAGTTAATAAACCATATAACTTTTTGTTTACTTTTTGGCCGGAGCTTACTTCCATCTTTTTTATACTTGGAGACAAATTCTGCAAGACATATGTGTCGAATAGTTTGTGGACGTTTTAAGTAGTAGTCCATTAGAGACTTGCACATTACATTTTTTGAGTCATCTGCTTCTTTGCTTATTTCTTTGACAGGTTTCAATATAAATGTACGGTCGTTCTCTAATCTGGTGTCAATAAATATGCATTTTCTAGAGCTTTAATTTAGTGGGAGTGAAAGAGAAAGATGAGCGGCTTGTTGTGATGACATTTGTTGCAAGTTTAATAATGCATTTCCCAGTCTTGATATCATTTTTAGTGCATCTATATTGTCTTTTTGATGTTCTTTGTGCATTCTCTTAAAAGCATTTGTCATTGACTTGTCAACTTTAGCCATGTAGGAGCTACAATACATTGTTGCAGCATATGCGTTAAGAACAAATTGTGCATTTGTATTTGCTTTCCAAAGTTGGGGGATTTTCTTGGCAAAGGTATTGTTCCATATCTGTGAAGGTTTTCTTTGGAGGTAAAGGGTGGGTCTATTGATTGTTGATCTTAAAGCCATAATGTATTCATCTTCATTTATTTCCATTTCATTTAAGAAATTTTGGAATGTAAATGTATTATGATAACTTGCTTTTTGAAGTCTAGAAAGAATGTTATTGGCAGTTGAGGTTATAGTTTCGCTTGTTTCTGGTAATGGTTCTAATATTGTTGTTTTGTGAATTGGTGGGAATGGGAAATTGTATCTGCAGCAACCTTTTTTTTTTTATCTTTTGCATTGTTTTGTATGATGATGCTTATGCAATATGGCTATGTTTGGTTCTAAATCATCTGTTTCACATGTTATGTACTTGTCAACAAATTCTACAATGCTTGTATTGTTGTGCTTGCCATAGATTGGTGCATTTTGAACCCAAATGAGGAAATGATCATGTTCATTTCCTCGATTTTGGAATTCAGTTACTGAGAAATAGTCTAATACATTTCCAAAGAATGAGTGGTCTACAAATATCAATTTTTTAAGTGCATTTATCCTATGTCTATAGTATCTTGCACAAGTTATTGGATCTTTTTTTATGAACTGGTATGTATGAGTTTGATTGGTAATGTTGAAATTTTGTTTTTTTGATGAATGGTGAGAGTTGTGTAGCTCTTCGAGTGTGTTTGTGAGAGGAAACCAGTTTTGTTCAGCACTAGTAAAGGTGAGGAAAAAGGTTGGTGGTCCTAGTTGTCGTATCATTGCGAATACATTTTTTTTAAGTTCTTGTGTGTAGTCAAGAGATATTCTTATTCTTTTAAAGTCGACATAACCAATATCTGATTTTAGTATTTTTTCTAGATTTGGTTTATGTTTGACATCTTTTGCTAATAGCTTTCTTCCTTTTAGTTGGCCTTTTCGAATTCTTATCCACATTGTGGATAGTACTTGTTGTATGAGTATCTTAATTGTTTTAAAAAACAGGTTGGTTGTGTGATATGCGAAACGCCTTTGTGAATGTGACAATTCTCATTGTGCAATTTTTTTGTAGCTAAAGTTTTTCATAATATCATTGTCACGTGGAGTGCCAAAGAATAGTGTTGGAAAATTTATTTCTTCTGCATATTTGTCTTTAAATATTCCAATAGGATATTGGTCTTGGGCAGGTGCAATTTCTATTAGTTTGTCCTGCATTTTATGTATATTGATAGATTCAGTGAAACCATGTATCAAAGTTTCACATGGTTCTTGTTCACAGTCACTATCTGTGTCAATTTCACTTGTAATGAGTTCATTGTTATCTTTAGTTTCATTATTGTTGTCTACAGCTTGTTTCCAATTTTTGTTCAATTGCACATCATGCATTTTGTACAATGTTGTTTTTGTCAATTCTTGAAGAGCTTGCATGATCAAATGTGGGCGTACCATGCCTTTTTGAAAGGCATTTTTGTATTCCAATCGTCTTTTGAGAGAGAACAATTGTTGTTGTATTTGTAATAGATAAAGGCAAAGCTCTTTGGACAATGTTCATGTCAATTGGAACATTAATAATTGAACCAGTTAGGCCCATTTGGGATCTTTTGTAGCCTAGTTCCCAAATTTGCGCGAAAGTAATTCGCAGGGAAATGAGTCGCTCCTCTAATTGTGTTAACATTTGTACATATTGTAATGCATTAATGGTTCAGATATTAAGCGGTGCAACATACTTAGGAAGAATTAAATTCTTCAATGCAGTATTGCAAATTCGACAAATAGAATTTGTTAACATATTTTCAGCTGATTTGACTAATTTTTGATACGTTTGTTTTTGTTCATTTTTTAATATTTTGATGTCTTTCTTGAAACACAATAGTTGGCAAATAGTGCATGTGTATTTTAGTGTGTCTTCAATTGTTTTTTCAAACACTTCAATTGGTGATAATGTTTTTTCCTTTTCAAAGGTAAAAATTGACTTTTTTTGCAATTTCTGGAGGTTTTGATATTCGTTGATTTGTGAATCTTTGTTTGTTGCATTGGGTGTTGCAATTGAGTTCTTGTAGGCATTTTTCCCATATTGTCAATGGAAGTTGTTGGTTTCATTGGTTCATGGTCATTATTGCTTCTGATGATTTTTTTAAGCTTCCTGAGTGATGTTGGTTGTGTTTTTTTTTACATGTTCTGAGTCTATATGTATTTCGGTTTTGTTGGGAATAGTTAAGTTTTTTAGATTTGTAAATCTTGCACTTTGCATGTCATGTTTATTTGTTATTGTTTTTTTGAGCTCTTCAAAAGTTGTTTGTTGTTGGTTTTGCGCATATAGTATTGGAAATCGTACAAGTAGTTCAAAATGTCCACAAAGTGGATTAGCATCATGGAAAAGCAATGAGTATGATTCTGTATGTGACGATTTGTTGAAGTGCAAGTACTTTTTTCCTCTTTTTGATGACCAAACACATATCTGTACATTTAGCCACTTGGATATCCAATGAATACAAAAGATATCTCCCCAAAGTCCAGTTTCAGTTTTAGTGGTTGTTGGTTTTGCGGACAGTCGCATTCTTCGTAAATAAGTTTCAATGTCCTTAACTTTATGTAACTCATACAGAGTTTGGGGATCCAACTCATTGTTGTAAGAGTCAATTGCTTCAATTTCATGTCTTTTGAGGCAACTCAAGAAGTAATCAATAGTTCCATTGCGTAGTTCAGTTGATGTATACCTATCATGAAGTAAGAATTCGAAGGTGTCAAATAAGCAATCTTCGACATTGTATTTAAATGTGTTTACTCTATATAGGCCTTCACGTCATCAATATCACATTGTACAGTTTGTCTTTTGTTCTCATATTTTTCCACATCTACAATTTATGGTTTTTGCATGTCGACTTTGTTTGTTGCCTCTAATGTTTTGTGAGTTATGCATTTTTTGTTCTCCATAGAGAAAACAGAATGTTCTTATTCATAAAAGATAGTACTAGTGTATTTTGTTGGTGCCAACTTTTTCTACTAGACGTTGATATTCTAGCATGCTAAATCAACAATTAAACTTTGTCACTATAATATTTGCAAAACAAAAAGTAGTTGAATATCTATTTGTTATATATGTGGTGTACGAGATGCTATGATTTATGTTTTATGTTTGAATATAATAATGCACATAACAAGAAGAAAATAATCTAATGTTTATGAATATTAAATAGTCTACTATATTTCAGACAAAACAACAAGAAAACAATGCTACAAAATAAGCGGCTGGTATGTTACGATGTATTGTGCTGCTGATGAATTGGTTGGCTCAGTCTTTTATAAGTGCTTTTTGTTGAATTTGCATGTGTGTGATGCTGACGAATTGGTTGGGACAGTTTTTTTTAAGCGCTTTTTTGCCAATTTTGCAAATGACAACGTCCCTGGTAATTTTGGAAAAGAAACAACATTTCATTAGTCATGGTTGTTGTACAAAATGCGGAATGAAATGGAAAAGTAAGTATAATTGCTTTTGTAAAATAAAATAGACTACTATTTTTTAGACAAAACAATAGCAAAATAATGGAACACCTAAATAGATTTTTTCATATTGAAAAGTCATAATATTTTAGTACTACTTCATTGAACACTATTAGCAAATCCAAAGCAACCTCCAGTCTTCATCAAGGGCCTTGTAAACAACAATTTAAGGTACACTCTACGCTACTACTTACGGATTCTCTGAAGATTTTATTGATTTATTTTCAGTTTGTAAGAACTGATGTTTGCAAGTTTGTCTATTTTTTCTATTCCAGCGATCCTCAGTAATTAGAACAGAGCGATATGTATCATTGAGTATAGTAAACGAAATTTGTTGTGTTGATTCCTTGCAAAGATTCAAGGGGCATCATCTATGTTTAACACAATTCCTTTTAGAATTCATTTTGAGCACTTATGCTTCAGTATAGAAATCTTAAGATGAAAATGCTAGCAATTTCAGAGGGAGAACTAATACAAAGTTCATATTTGAGTTTCATTGGATGAGGACTCTATTCATGTTGTATCCAGTTTGGCATCTGTTAGTTTGAATTTATGTTGTATATAATTATATTGCCTAAGTTCTAAAGTAATACAACCATTATCGTAATAAGAAAGAGATCAGTATATAAACTTCTTATTTGTTGTTCGTTAGAATAAGAAGATCAAGAGCTATTCTTGTCATTTTCTGTTTGAAATGAAAAGATATTACTGATGTATAAACATTAATTTTAATATGATTTTTCTAAGATCTGAGTGAATTCCAAGGCCAAAAGTTTTGTTATTCAAATACTAAGCATTGATGGTTAAACATAATATTTGTATTATTGTTTTGGCCTGGGATATTACAAGAAACTAGTTATTTGATTGATGTTTGAAAAATTACTCATCGTGAGAACCATTGAACTTGACTGCTGATTGCACCCCAACCCCAACTTGTTGCATGTAGATGGTCCTCACATCACTCATCTCTATTAAGAAATGAGTTGAATATGCTTCTGGTACAACTCTAGGACAATGTCTTTCTCATGAGTGGGGGCCTTCAATTGGCCAAACATGCTATCAGTGCACAAAGATTTCTCAAATACTAGCATATTTAAAATCCCATATTTGATGACAATGGAAATTAAGTATACAATAGATGTGAGATACCTCACAATGGACAAAAAAGTTCACCCACTTCACCTATTTCACCGTTTTCATCCTTTTTGTTTGCTCTGTTTTGGATACTCACCTAGTTCACCTATTTCAAGATCATAAATTCCAAGGGATTTCAACAACTCAAACATATTTTGTAGCAGAATCAAGTCACTGAAGTAAAGAGAGTCTCAATTAGTTTGAGGAATTCCTTCTAAGAAAAAACTAAAAAAATGCTAGGGAGGTGTGGTGGATGTGGAAAATTCTATATCTGCTCAATTTCCCTGCTTTTATTTCAATGCATTATTTATGACATGCACATGAGAGAGAGTCTTATAAATTTGCATTTAGGTGGACAATTTTGATTTTCCTACTGCTATGCAAGCATATAATGCATTTTTAATCACTTGCACCACATTGCAATGAGAAGCCTTTTGAATGTCATCTCTTAGGATCCAAACTGAAACTTTGTATTTTTGTGTTTTTCCTAAATAGTTAATCTCTACCCATTCTTGTATGAAATATTACTATTGACGAGTGGGTGATTGCCTAAGATCCATCCGCTTATCCATGATGATGTTGTAGCCATGGAAGACTTTGTCACTTTTAATCCTTCATCAATAAATCGACCTTCGAATGAATTTTGTTCACAATGGTTGTGTACATTTTAGTCTTCCTAGGAAGCACATAAGTCTGCTTTGGCTACATTAGCCCTAGCCTCTTTAAAATAAAGAGATTAAGCAATATGAAATGGAATACCATTGGAAAATAAGATATTTTTGAGGGCATCATTTATCTCTTTTTGAATTTGTGCACCAAACACGTCCATAATTGAATTGTAAGAAGTGCGGATCTTCTAACATGCTTGGACATCCCAAATGAAGTGTACAGGTGGAGTGGAGAAAGCTCCTTCAAAGAATAAGATAATTTCAGCCCTATGATCAAGTTTGAGCTATGCAACTTTCTAATGATAGGAAAAAATGTGCATTGACCATGGTAACACTACCCTTCCATCGAAAAGCACAAATATTTGAACAAAATGCTACCACAACGTACATGTAGTGTTCTAGTTCTTGAATCCTAGATTTTTTTCAATTATTTAAGGTCCAAGGAGGTTAGGAATTGCCTCAACACATGCATAGAGAGGATGATGTCTAACACAAACCTTCTTGACAGATTTTTTAACTATATACAAATTTGCACTAGTATGGAAGTGAGGTTGCTTTCTTTCTCTATGAATAACCCAACAAAGACTTGGAAATTCCAAGCCCTTCAAAAATTGAATGATAGTATCAATAGTATACATTATTTATAAGCAATTGTAGTTTTCCTAGAATGTTAAGAGTTATTTATGAAGATTTTTGGTTGTGAAGATTATGGGGCAAGAACACCAAATCTCAAAGCTTTGTCATCTCCATTTTATACTATTCTTGTACTATTTTTTCTGAGTGCAATTTTGGGCACATTTGTAGCCATTTGAATCCCAAAAGTGCCTCAGTGGTCTCAATTTTGTGCAACACAATCTGCATCTTTATAACAAAAAATGTGGAGGGAAAGGAGAATTATGAAGCAATTTACAGTGACATTGATCCATATAATCTGAATTGGTCAAGGATGTGGACCTCATGTTTTCCATTGAAGAGACTGATTTTGAGAGAGGCAGTAGAATGGGCAGTTGAAGCGAAATTGTAGGGTCAAGTGGAAGCAAAAATGTTTGTGCATGTGCAAGTGGACGCGGAAGAAACCCAGGTAACAAAACGCTTATCACTTGCATATCACTTTACTTTATAAATGTGTCTTATCAATCTAAAAATTTGCAACGCTGGATAATTATACAAGCAGTCAAAGATACGAGGAAACCAGGTAACAGAACGCTTTAATTGCCTGAAAAGCAAACCATACGATTTCTTTTTTATCTTCATGTAAATTATCGAGTTAGCTTATTTTTGGATTGAATTATTCTCATGTACATGAAAGTGCTTGTGTTAGTATACAAGATTTGGCACTTCTTTCATCAAATGGGTTGTGGGTGGTATTTGGCCCACATAAAAAATAAATTAAATGCAGGCATACCTACTGTTTTTCTCAATTTCTATTTTTAATATTAAATAGAATTACCTGCTTCATAAGCAAGATAAGGATTCCAGAAATATAACTAGCGCTAGAATATTATAGATTAAAGACTTGAAATTTTTACATTTCTTAATTTATCTTGAATATTTCTGGATTAGACTATGTGATTATTTCTTTTCATCCATGTCTAGGAACATACTCTATGATGTAGATAACTGATGCAAAGTCTCATTTTCACCTCCAATGATCAACATGCAGTTGTCATGTGATTTTTAACCAATTAGTAGTTCATAACAACTAAGGCTGTTTTGTGGTATACAGGTAAACAAGGAAAAAATCCAACCTCTGTTGCCTGCTCCAAGAATGAGTTACATAAGTGATTGAGTAAGCTAGAAGACTAACCAATATCAGCATGCACAAAGTAATCAATAAAACACCAGAGGAAAAAAAGACTACTAAAGCATCTTAGTTTGCAGAAACACCCTAGATTCTTTAGCAAGATTGGTTTACTTGGTTGTGGTATCCTGCCTTTCTATGACTTGGAATTTGTATCGTGGCTTCTAGATCATTAAATTATACATTATTTCTTTTAAAGTTATGAAGCAACTTGCATTGGCGGGTTGAAGAATAGGAGGAGCACCTATTCATTGTTGAACTCTGTTTCGAACACAGAGTTGGAACTACTAAGCACTCAAACTTCTGCTTCGCCAAAGAAAATTAGATTCTCATGTTTTGATGAGTATTTAGAATGCGACTTACTAGATTTGCATGGAATGGTGTTGAGCCATAAGTGATGTTTTATTTGGGCCATGTTATCTGCAAATTGGACTCATATGGTCATTCTAACGAAAAAAATATTCAATACCAGAAGTAAAATACAGTAACTTTTATGTGTTGCGCTGATAATACACTTAATACTCGAGCAATGTGAATTGCAAATGCTATCCCATTGAAGGAGAAAATGAATACCCAAAAATGACAAGCACCCAATAGAGCGTGAGAGACCTGCTACAAATTTAGCACAAACTCAGTACGATTTTTCTATACCTGGATAGGATTTGGGGTTTGCGGATAAGAAAAACTAAGACTTAAACAGTTTAACTAGAATAAAAAGGCGAGGGTAAGAAAAACTAAGACTTAAAAATTTTAACTGGAATAAAAAGGCGAGGAAGCTATGTATTTAATGAAACTTAAGAACAAGGCACTACATAGACCCTATTCGCCCATTCAAAATCACAAAATCACAACTTCCTCTAATGTGCAGATAACAATGTTTAAAGGATGAGCATCTCTTATAATTAAGAAAATTAAACACAGTCCAGACGAAAAAATGTATCGGATAAGTACCTTGGGAGCCACAGTTGCGACTACTTTGACAACCAAGTTTATTCTTCTAACGGGTTGCTGTCGAATAACAATGGTGCAGGATGGAGCAGCCCTTGAAGAACTAAAACCCTCAAAAGACCTTAAACCCACAATTTTTGTCGAGGCACTTCTGAGCTGTGTGATGCTACTATCGCCACCGATTATATTTGTGATATCAAATTTGTAAAACCCTAAAAAATGACAAGCACCCAACAGAGAGTAAGAAACCTGCTACAAATTTAGCACAAACCCAATACGATTTTGAGGTTTGCGGATAAGAAAAACTAAGATTTAAACAATTTAACTGGAATAAAAAGGCGAGGAAGCTATGTATTTAATGAAACTTAAGAACAAGGCACTACATAGACCTTATTCGCCCATTCAAAATCACAAAATAACAACTTCCTGTAATGTGTAGAAAATCCCAATATCAAAATATTTGCTACCTCTTCAACACATAAACAACTGTTGTGCTCGGATATGCAGTGCTTGGATATGCAGGTAATGGAAGGCCAATGTGTGAAAAAAAAATAGAGAAACCAAGAATAAAAATGATAGAGATGATAGCAATTAAACTTAATGCAACAATAAAGAAGATGGAGAGGACATATGATGACACCTATTAAATTTAATCAACATTTAATGATTTTCAGCTTTGCATTTAATATTAAATGATATATTGAAGTTTTGTAGATTTTCTGCTAATTAATCTTTTCAAATATTAATTTTTCATTGCCTTTTTTGGTTTCAGCCAATAGAATTCTAAATAAAATGCATTTTCTAAATTTGTTAAATATAATATAATTATCAAACTTTAAAGAATAATAACAATCTCCAAAAATCCTATAATCTGATTGGTTCAAATAAAATAAAAATTGCATCTAATGAATGTAATAGTTACCTGCCTATGACAGGAACTAATAAAATGATGTTATCTCTAAAGACATGTAATTGCCATTTTTTTACATTTTATGAGCAAAAGATACTTACAACATTGTAAAAGCAACATTATTTATTGATCGAGGAAGCCCAAAATAAAGAGATGAGCAAAATGAATGAACAAATAAAAAAGGGAAATATTAGTGACAAATTAGATAGTGCACATCTAATAGCAAGGAAAACTCTGAAATGACAAGAAACTTATTACAATTATTCACTCAAATGATATGTTGGACAACTAGGAAATCAAAATATATTCCAAAACATATTTTAAATGACTGCTCATACTTCTTTACGGCCTCGTTTGTTTCGCGGAATTGGAATTGAGTCAAAACCTTATTATCACAAAATCAAGTTTTGAAATCCCGGTTTTGCATCTTGGGGAATTGGAATTTGACTCAAAACCTTATTATTGCAAAACCAGGATATGATTTCTAATTCCACCTATTTAGTGGGAAGATGATGCCACTCATTTTGGTGTCTAAACCCGGTTTTGCTTGACAAATCCGGAATTGCAATTTAGAGAAACAAATTTCGGATTCACAAAAACGGGAAGTGTCACTCCCAAAAACGGGAAGTGTCACTCCCAATTCCGCGAAACAAACGGGGCCTACAAGTGCAAGAAGAACCTTGTTTAGTGGCGTGAGAGAATTTCCGAGCTATATTTGCTAAAGAAAAATTGTTTTAATAGATTAATAAAATGCATACCAAGTAATTTAGTATTGAGCACCTAAAAAAAAATTGATTTTCGTGTGTTGAGATGGCCGAGTTGGTCTAAGGCGCCAGATTAAGGTTCTGGTCCGAAAGGGCGCGGGTTCAAATCCCGCTCTCAACATTGGATATAGCTTTTTGTTGGACGATAAAATAAAATCATTTCACTTATTGACTTTCTTATAAGCTTGTAATAAACTCAATTATTAAATGGGCATTTGGTCTAGTGGTATGATTCTCGCTTAGGGTGCGAGAGGTCCCGAGTTCAATTCTCGGAATGCCCCTTGAAAATTTTGTTGACAATGCATAATTTATTTCACCTGAATTCCGTTACCACTATCATATGGTATCAAACGATCGATTTTGAATGGTGTTAAAATTTACTGGCATGGTTCACGTTTTGAAGCAAAAATGTGCATTGTTTCTCTTAGGAAGTGTATTGTTCCCCTCAGGGTATAGTATTGGAATATTTCACACTTTTTGACTATACTTGCACTAATATAAGTTATTTGTATGTGAGGCAATCCTAACAATATGAACTAGTATGGATTATTTTTTCCTTAGTAATAAACAGGAGAAGAGTATTGAAGGTTTGTATACTTCCAATCATATTGAGTATATGATATTCATTTTTATGTATCATTATTTGTCTTGTCAATTAAAATGACTATTGTATCAAATTTTAGAGGTAGATTTTTCTAAAATTTATAACAATGTTATGTTTTTTTATTGTTAAACAATTTGTTTTCAATTGTTTTATCAAACCAAAATTCTTGTGTAAAATTTTGCAATAAATTAGTTGTGCTTCATTTATAGAGTTCAAAATCTCTTTGGAATATCTAGAGCTTCACTAATCTAATCTTATAAATCAGTTCCTTTATAGCTGGTTTGGAGGATTTCTTAAGCCTCCTTTACATATTTTGTGCTGCTATTTCAGAGAATATTGTCTTGTCAAGGCTGCTTCAATGAATTGAAAGTTTTTACATCCTTTCTTCTTGTCTCCTTCAACAAAGTTTGTTTTTTTTTTTTTGTTGTTGTTTGGGAGAGTTGCAAATGTTGTTAGGTTAGTCATATCTATGAATCTATTGACGACAAGCTCCCACAAATCATTTGTCATATTTATGGTTTTCATTTTGTTTGCTGACTCTCACACCAATTTGTTGGAATAAACTCCAATTGAAATACAAAGACTTCAGAAAATAAAATTTCTACTAATCACATAATGAAATTTATAAAATCTTTCAAATTCATATTACAATTTGTTTTTCTATAACTATATGAAATTATTGTACATAAGTGATTTTATGCAACTATCTGAAACTGTCATCTATCACTGCTCTACTCCCTGCTCTTCCTTCTTCTATTGGTACTAAAACCAATGCTGAACTTTGATATCATAGGCTTTGGTGATTTGAATTTCGAAAGCATACAAGAGATGAATACGGGTGCATAGACAATTAGTCTCAAGTTTGACAAAATTGCAGTAAGTCCAGTCATGTGAAGCTTGTTCTCTTGGAAAGATGATGGGGATTCCATTTTCCAAATCACAAATCACAGAATAATAGAGCAGCTGGAATTCCTGCACCTCATTCACATTGATATATGCTGCCCAATCTATGGAATGTAGCAACTTATATCAATAATTAATTTTGGAAACAGATTTTTTCAAAAAAGAAATCAGAAATATTTGGATTTCTCCAAGTTTATTTAAAAAGGGCTGGGGCTGGTTTTATTGGCGAGAGCTTATTAATAAGCATGAGGTCACGAAATATAATCTAGAGTTTATTAATAAGCATGAGATCACTAAATCCAGTCTCCCTCTGACCCACATTAAGACTTCCCCATTCTGCAGTCTAAAAAAAGCTTATCTCAAGAATATTAAAATCAAATCACAGAGGTTAAAGGTCTTTCAAAGAGACAATAGTGAAGAATATAGTTCTAGGAAGTTTCAATACCATTGTGAAGAACGTGGGATTTCCAGACAGTTGACAATTCCATGTAATCATCAGTCACATGGAGTGGCTAAAAGGATGAAGGAGAATGTGCCAGAGCTATGTTAGAAGATAGCAAACTTCCTATAGCATTTTTCTACTGTTGCTTATATTCAAAACAGAGTTATCTGTAAGGCTTTAAATGGTCAAACTTTAGAGGAAGTGTGGTGTGGTAAGAAATCTAGCCTGGAAACATCTCACATAGCCAAAGAAGCAGTATGTTTGAGCAGGTTAATGCAAGTTTTGGGACTTGAACAAAACAAACCCATGAGATTACTTTGTGATAATTAAACTTGCATACAAGTTGTCAAGGATCCCAAATACCATGAGAAAAAAACATACTTGTATTCAGCACCATTATATTCAAGTTCATGTAGAATTACAATCAAATTGTAATTGAGTACTGCTTTACAGCAAATCTGGTAAAGAGAAAATTACCAAAACATTACTGGTTCTCGCTTGTGTCACCTCCTAAAACTCAAATTTTTAATCTCTCAGGAGGGATCTTAAGTATAACTCTACTTCTTATGTAGAAAATCAGCTAATGGATGTTGGAAAGACCCGTATGATTTCTTCAGAATTTCTGATAAGCTGTGTTGTTTCTGCTGTTTTGCTGCAGTTGGGTTAACTAAGGTTAGCCCTTCTTCCATTGGTTGGAGATGATCTCTGCTCCACTTGATAACCTTTAATTTGATATCGACTAAAGTCAGGAAAGAAAAATGTACAAGACCTTCAAAAATACTATCGAAGAGCATTGAAAAATGAAGTGCCCTTCGGCTATATACTTAAAATATGCTATTGCAGTTGTTCAGGTTACGGCATTTAAAGGGGGCATTCCGAGAATCGAACTCGGGACCTCTCGCACCCAAAGCGAGAATCATACCACTAGACCAAATGCCCTTTGCTTATGAATATATATTTATTTAACTCCCTCAAAACAGCGTTAAAAATATTTTCCAATTTTGAAATCCTATTCATTTTGTCAAATACAATAGTTGGTTACCCACGTCCTTTTTGACTATGCTCTGTGCATATCTCTTAAAAATATTCCAACAATTTCCAGCCAATTGGAAAGTAAACATATAGTATCTTTTCGATAGTTTTTTAATGTAATGCACATCTTCACCTGTTTAAATATATATCTGACTTGCAGAGAATTGAGATCTCTAAAACTGAGAGAAACTGAGTGGCTGCATCTGTCGAATGGAATCACCTGTTAATATTTAGTTCCCATGTCCTTGGAAGGAAGTTCTAATAAGGGGGATTCTAGTTAAAGGACAATGATACATGGCATGTGCCTAATCAGCTAACCAACTAAAGGAGACATGAACCTTGAAAAGAGCTGAAATTTCAATCAGGCGTTCTTAATATATTATATATGTAATGTCTAATATACTCCAAACCTCAATATGCAGCAGGTTTTAAAGATGATATATTCCAATTCAGGGCAACTGCATATGAGAAATCACATGTTCAAATTATATTGATAAAATTACATGTTCATGCACAACTGCATATGAAAGAGGAATCACATGTTCAAATTCTATTGATAAAATCACATGTTCAAGTTCTATTGATAAAATTCTATTTTGGATAGGTAGGAAGGGGCTATGAAAGGGACATGAGACACTTCACTAGATTGTTGTAATAATGCAATGAAGAGTTGGTTTGTATGTATTTGCAGATAGCATGGTACCATTATCTTCATTTTTGCCTTTCCAAATGTAAAATAAAATTAATTATTTTAGTTCTCTGTTAGAGCTAACTTGTAAGCTTAGCAGCATTTATCTGCATCAGTTTTTGGGTATCAGAACATTTGTGATAGTCCAGAGGGGAGTCTACATAATTTGGGAAAGAAGGGACAACAGAAATGTAGGCACTCGGAAAAAAATTCGAGAAGTGTTTAGAAGGCTAGAGGCCCTTAAGGTCAAATTACGATTGGATGAGTTCGAAGAGGACCAAGAGAAATTAGTAAATGGTGCTAGGGCTTCAAACCTTTTGGAGAGGCTTATTGAAGTATTGATTAGATAATTTTGATATATTCATAGATTGGATCCAAAAGTTGGACAAATACTTTGAGATAGAAGACATGGACAAAGATGATAAAAAAGAGTAAAAATTGTTGCCTCTAAGTTGAAATTGCATGCAGCCCTATAGTGAAAAAATGTGCAGAGTTCAAGAAGCAGACAAGGAAAAGATAAAATTCACCTCTGGCTTAAGATCTGAAACATCTAAAAGCTTGATTTTTGTGGTCAGATGGCCAACAAAAATAGTTAAAAGAATTTCAGAATTTAAAATAAATGGATCAATCAGTGCAGACTTTTACCAAACAAATCATGAGGCTTCAAATTGGAACAGATATACAAGAGAGCGAAGGACAAACAACTACTCGGTATGTGAATGGGCTCAAATTTCAACTTCAAGATTAACTTGCATTGGTGGAAGTTCCCACTGTACAATTGTAAATGAGGCATATGAATGCTGAGAAGAAATTAATTCAGAAAAATAATAAATCTAACACAAATGATGCATATTGATAAGCTAAGAAATATGTATGTGACGAACATGACAACAAAATTAGCTCTTTATTGAAATCTCCCAAGAATAAAGTTGCAGGGAGTAGAAGTATTATTAACACACTGTAATACAATATCTTATTCCAGGAGGAGACAAGGAAGAACCAGTCTGAGACTCTGAAGTAAAGAAAGATAGATCAAATGCCTTTGCTGCAATTACAAACAAGAAAGTATTTTCTTCAAAGGAGAGCAAGCCCAACAGAAGTTTGCAAAATCAACATCAAAATCTCTTGATTTCAATCAAGAGAAAATGAAACAAAGCAAAAATGTCATCACTGCAAGAAGCCAGGACATAGGGACAAGGTTTACTTGAAAAAGATTGTAAACAAAAAGAAGCAAAATAAATGTGAGACAATTTCTGCTCAGAGGCAAATTCATCTATTTTTATGTTTCCTTCCTCAGCACCTGAAAAGGCTGCACTAAATGACTCAGATTCTGGAGCAACAGAACACAAGACTTCAGAGAGGATTGTTTTAGTAATTTGAATCTTATATTCAAAACATAGTTATCTTTAAGGCTCTAAGGCTTTAAATGGTCAAACTTATAGTTGAACAGATTAATGCAATTTTTGGGTCTTGCACTAAACAAACCCATGAGGTTACTTTGAGATAATTAAAGTTGCATACAAATTGCCGAGGGATCCCAAATACCATGGAAGAACAAAGCATACTAGTATTCAGCACCATTTTATTCAAAATCATGTAGAATTATAATCAAATTTTAATGGAGTACTGCTCTGCTGCAAATATGGTCGCAGAGAAATTTACCAAATCATGACTGCAAATAAAATTTGAAGGTCGCAGATTGCAGTTTGAAGGGTTACAGCCTAATATTTAATTCAGCACAGAGTCCCAAACATTATAAGGAACCGCATTCATTCTTAAACCAGTTATAGCATTCTTATGGCGTCTTAACAGATTTGGAATTTACATGGCAACTTAGATTATCTTGCTTGGTAAAAATAATTGAATTCAACTACAACTGAGTACCTTGTCTCGGCCTTCTGGGGATCTCGTTCTCAATTCTTTTATAATCTCCCAAGAAGGTTCTCAAGTATAACTGCTCCATTATAACTTCACTTATAATGTAGAAAATGGACTTTTCAGCCAGTAGGTGTTGGAAGATTCGTATGATTATTTGAAAATTTCTGATTAAGCTGTATTGTTTCTGCTGTTTAGCTGATTTTCTCTCACTAATGTGTTTAACTTATAATCTTTAGTTTGATATCGACTGAAATCAGAAAAGAAGAATGTTCAAGACCTGCGAGACTATTTGAGAAACAAAAGTGTAGCACAAGTTTCTGCCTTTATATTTCTAGGTATTCAGGGTATGACATAAAAGGGGCATTCCAAGAATCGACCTCGGGACCTCTCGCACCCAAAGCGAGAATCATACCACTAGACCAAATGCCCTCTGTTTAGAGTCTCCCTTTTTTCTGTACGATCTCAACAGGGCAGTAAAAATGGTTTTCAATTTTGAAATTCTATTCATTTTGTAAATACAATAGTTTTGGTCAGACCGCGACCTAGTCTGACAGCTTAGATCACCTTGTTAAACATATATCAAACTTGCAGAGAATTAAAGCCAATAAAACTTAACTGAATCTGTTGAATGGTTTTAAAGCCATTAAAATCAGATTTAATTACAATGAATTTAATTTCATAATTCCAAAAACTCTAGTATCACAGCCTAATTTACTTGATTTCTTAAGGGTTTTAAGATTATTGTGTTGGTGTTGTGACATGGTAGATTCTTGATTGTACATGAGTTTGCTCTTTGGAGTATGATATGTTCATTGGAGCATATGATCTTCTTTTGAGAAGATGTTTGATCATGATGTTATGATTTGTTCTTAATTTTATAGACATATAATGTAGTTGGAGCTTTGACAATAATTTGGATAGTTTTCTGGGTATTGAGTACATTATCTATTTGCTTGGGAGTTTCATGATGATGAGAGTATGATGTTGTCTTTGGATCATAATATGGATTGACCAATTGCAAGTTCTCGTAGATACTTAGAGACTTGGGTAAGGTTGGAGTTCTCTTGGGATTAGAGAAAATTGTTGAAACAGTTACTCATTGAAGCTTTTAACAAAAAGCCTAAGGAGCCTTCACCTAGATATGGACATGGGTTCATGATGGATGTATTAAGGAGATTATTTTTTGAGAAAGTTATTGTGGCTTGGTGTATTTTGGAGAAGTAATCTCATTCGCCATTCTTGGTGTACTCGACAAATAATCATCTAATAAGTATTGTCAATCCTTATTTTTAGATACATTATGTTTTATGCTTTGTTTTCTCGTGGATATGGATATTGAGCTATTGTTATTTAGTTCTGAAGGGTTCATTTAAAGAGTGTTTATTATGTTTATCTTCTTTTATTTATTATTTCATTTATGATGTCATCCATTAATGAGTAGTTTGGGAGTGTCTTTAGGCTTATTTCTTGTTAGGGAATCAATTTTAGTTTGATTTTCTTAGTTAAAGAGGCTTTAATGAGTTACTTGTGTTTTTCGTATGACCCGTGAGATTGAACAATTGGTTCTTGTTGAGGCTTTCCATTTGGAGTTGTGAAGGAGATTTTTTTTTACAGTACTTAAGACCTTGAGGCGTTGGTAGGACATGTTATATGATATGATTTATAGGTTTTCTCTCATTCATTTTGGTGGACTTGGGAGAGTTAAGGTGGGATGTTGTGAGAGATTAAGGAACAATTTTTTGATTGTTTGTCTAGATCATTATGATTGTCCGTTGATACTCCACAGAGGGTTGTTGTTGAGGCTTTCCATTTGGGGTTGTGAAGGAGATCTTTTTTCACAAAACTTAAGACCTTGAGGTGTTGGTAGGACATGTTATATGATATGATTTATAGGTTTTATCTCTTTGATTTTGGTGGACTTGGGAGAGTTAAGGTGGGATGTGGTGAGAGATTATGCAACATTTTTTTTGATTACTTGTATAGATCATTATGATTGTTCATGGATACTCCATGGTTTGATTATCAACCATACCTTGGTATGGGTGTTGATTGGTACACTTTGTGTGTTGTCATCTATTTTTAGATTTGAAATTACCCATATAGTGGGAGTTTCTTATATATGCATGTTCTTCGTTGTGAAGATATACTTTTGGTTGACTTGGTTTGCAGGTTACTAATATAATGAGGAGTTTGCATGTTTCATTATTAAAGGTTTAAAATTTGTATAGTTTAGTGGGTTGTCTTTACCCATTGGTTGCATTGAAGACTCGGATATGGACAATCTATATCCACAAATTAGCTTGGTATTGATGTGGACTTATAATTGGTCTTATCTGTGGTCATTTGTGTAGATAGGAAGATGGAGGATCGAAGTGTTGGATATATATGAAGCTTACTATTGCAGTTTATGAGTTGGATATGTTGTTGACAAGAGTTCTATCGGTGTTTTTATACCTTTGAAGTATGGATGATTGGATGGAATAACATTATTTTATTGTTACTATTTCTATTCATGTGGATTTTCTCTTCATTTGGTAGAAGCATGGAGCCTTTGTTATCACATGTAGATGGTGTTTGTATTCTTTGGATTGGTGCATCTTCATCTTGACTTTTTTTTTTCCGTAGGTAGGGGAGAGGACCCAGTACTTGAACATGTTCCAATGGTTGTGATAGGAGTTGTTAACTTGATACCTACACTTGTTGATTTAATATCCAATATTTTTGACAGCATTGTATTAATAGTGGTGACTTTAAAGTTGTTTTTGCTAATGATGACTACCCATAATTGAATGAAATGTGTCCCTTTTTCTAAAAAGCAACCAATTGTGTGATGTCACATCAGTTGCACAAGTATGGGGGTCCCTAATACACTACGATTGGTCTCACTTTTTGGGGGGGCTGTTTTGGACACCTTGACAAAAAGCATGCTGATGTGGCATCATATTTGATGACGTGGCCCTGAAACCTTAGTTATAAGCAGGGGACTTGCCAAGTAAGCTACTATAAAAAAAATAAGAGTGATTTGAACTTTCCACGTAGGATTTTGAGAAGCGCGAAGTTAGGGTGCTCAACTATCGGGTCCTCTCCCCTAGCATGTTGGAGGATGAGAGGAGTTATTGCTTTGTATGGTGTCATCTTGAATGTTATTGTAGATATCTTGATGGAACACAAAAGCATGTTGAAGAATCAAGCGGTACATGATTTACTAAGGAATGTTTTTTTCTTTGATGGTTTTTCTATGAATGAATGTAACTACAAAATAAAATTGAAAAGGATACATACTAACTTGAATCCTATAGGTGCATTTACCAAAGTTATTTAAAAAAAGAAATTAGAGTTTTAAAGAGCTTCTCCTAGTCTAGTAAAAATGTGACAACAGGCCTTGGAAAGTGGGTGACATTTCTAAGTATGATTGTTCACAGCATGAATCAAACTTCAAGTAAGAGATTGTTCCGATGTGAAGTCCAACCTTTTACCTTCCACCATTTCCATATTTAGAGGCTTCAGCTCCGCATGTGTCATCTCCAATAAAAATTCTGGATACTTCCCTTTCTTTGACTAGTCTTATGTACACTGCTTAGTTTGAGGAACTATTTTGTTTATAGGCTGTTGAAAATTGAGGAAGAACATTTCTTAGTCTCGAATATTGAACAATAATATTCATTGACCTTTGTTGCTGGTAAAAAAAAAATTCTAGAGAAGATTTCTCTATATAAATTTAAATTTATTGCAGTTTGTTCATTCTTTGTTGCATTGATATTCTACAAAATAAAATAAAAATTTCTTTGTTGCATTGATATTCTACAAAATAAAATAAAAATTTCTTTGTTGCATTGATATTCTACAAAATAAGATAAAAAATTAGTCTACAAAATAAATAGTTTGAAATACTTAATTTTTCAGATGTACATGATATAAAACCAGATTTCACTGCAGCAAATCTAATCTAGAATTCCAATAGATTGAATCATATACAAATCCTAAACAGATACAAAACACAAGCAGATCACATGAAATAACAATAAATATTATGAAAGATGCAGGATTTAGTCATTGAAGGTAGTCAGTCTTCTTAGTATGAAATGTCATTTAATCAATCCTCCACTGCTGATAATATAAAAGAGATTTAAAGGAACATTCACTCAAAGAGCTTCTCATCTTATACTTAACAGTGAAGACAGCTGAATGTATAGAGGGGCATTCCGAGAATCGAACTCGGGACCTCTCGCACCCAAAGCGAGAATCATACCACTAGACCAAATGCCCTCAGATACAATTTTTCATTTTTAAGTCTCACACAATAATATTACAAATAATAAATAATTTAAATTCTGTTCATTTTGTTGAAAGGTAGAAATTAATACTCCCTTTGAAAAGATGATCATATGTTGTGAGTGGGATTTGAACCCACGCCCTTTCGGACCAGAACCTTTACAAGCTGCCATTCAGAATGTCACCAAATAGCTTCTTTTCGATTTTTCAATAATAGTGCCCATCTTCACCTGTTTAAAAAACATAATTGACTATTTCGTTGCTCTTGCTTTATTTGTAGATGATGCACTTGTAATCAACAACCATTGACAATCTTGAAAACCATTAAAACTATTTTGTGTGTTGAATTTGAAATGGTGGATTATTACGATCCACACTATTATTTTGGAATTGCAATACCATGATAAGAAAAGCAAGAAGATTGCAGTGAAGAGATTATTATTAAGGTATGTCAAGGGTACCTTAAACTACAGTATATGTTTTCAAAAGCATAATGTAGTTTTGCATTAAAAGGATACATTGATTCTCATTGGGGAGGAAATTTTGACACAAAAAAAATCAACTGGACTGAACATTGTTTAAAGTTCATTAGTAATTAGTTATGTCATGGAATAGCATGAAACAATCTGCACCGGAGCAGAGCATATGGCAGCATCTGACACAGCAAAGGAAGCAGAGAGTATATGGTTGAACAGGCTATTGAGATTGGCTAAAACAAAGCAATTGGATAACTTTGTGATAATCAAACTGGCGTATAAATTGCCAAGGATCCTAAATACCATAGAAGATTAAAGCATATTGGTATTGTTGGAATCATTTGCTGTCGTACTAAAAGTTCGAACGTCAGATTTAATCTGATTCACAAGATGTGGTTAAGTCATGTCACGAATTTCTAAGGAGGTGTTGACCACCAAGTCAACAATCCCCCTCTCAGCACCCACTGAAAGGAGACTCAACGTGATCCAAGGCTCTGATACCAATTGTTGGAATCATTTGCGGTTGCACCAAAAGCTTGAACTATCAATGCCCAATACAAACGCCAGATTTAACCCGATCCAAAACGGTTAAGCAATGTCAGAAATCTCCAAAAAGGTGTAGACCACCAAGTCAACAGGCATTTAGTGCCATTTTATTCCGAATCACACAGAATGAACAAATTGTAATGGAAATTATTTTCTGGTTTTTCCTTCTATCGACAGTCTTGTTACATTGTGCTGTTAGATTCAACAAATCCTGTATCAGATCTTCCATTATATACATTGAAACAGTTCGGTTATTTTAATTGGGCATGCCAAATTCCAACTCAGGGAGCTTGTAACTCTTTTCCAGGACAAACGGTTTGAGGGATCATATTTTGATTATGTGAAATTTTTATCGTCGAAGTTTCTTCATGATCTATCAGCAAAATGAAATTAAAAAGGAAAAAGAAAAACAATTGTCAGATCTTCTGTTTAGGTTTCGTTTAGGTTTTATATCTTGTAGTTATGATTGAGGTATGTTGCGCCATACAATTTGTATTTATTTTATGTAAATAAGCAGAACTATTAATGACAAAGATTAACATATTTATATTGTAAGAGAGTTTAAAAACATCAAGAGATATTAAATTTTTAAAATGTTTTTTGATTCTTACAATTAACAGATGTAGCAAATCTTTACCAGCATCGGTTTGTGCTAAAATGGTACCTTCAAAACATGGAATGACATCCACCAAAGCATAACAGAGAGAAGATTTTTGTAAGATGTAGTTTCAGTGTCGTGGTACACATGTAATGCAAACTGTAGAAGAACAGGTGAGACACGTCAACCATTTGACAAAATGCCTCAAAGAAATGTGTTATAATGGAATGCTATGTTTACAAGATATGTTCAACCTGGTCTTGTGGAGAAGGCTAAGAAATTTTTAAGGCTCCTCATCCTTTGCTTGCATATTCCATGTCTCTCCTCAAATTGGAACTTTGAAAGTGGACTTATTTTTTAAGATGTGATGTTTACAAGATCATATATTCTAATTAATTTCTGTTGTAGTTAATATTTTGGGTGAGGTATGAAGTTCCTTGTATTTTTTCTTGTAGTTCTGGCTATTCTCTATAGAAAATAGTCTGACTACAAAAACATAAATATACAAATCAACATAATTCAATGTGCTTTCATCATTTTTTACATTTTTAATATATATATATAGTAAAAGTGGTTAGGTCACTATTTTATTAATAATAATAGCAAAAATTTTATAGACCTGGTTCAAGTGGGCATATTGGCAGGAAAAAACTAGAAAAAAACTTCTGGTTGTAGCCCGTGCAAATAAGTTGATATACTAATCTACTAGTCTACCCAAACCGAGCAAAAAAGAGAACCCACCCGGTAATGTTCCCAAACCCACCAAAAAACTCCATGGAGCATTCCAAAATAATGCCAAAAAAACCATACAATCCCTATTGGCCCATTACATCCTAGAAAGATCCACCATAACCAGGCTGAGAACCTCGCCTGAAGCAGTATCTTCATCAAGCATAGGTAGTTGATCCTCCAGACATGGTGCAAGAATCTGAAGGAGGGGGACTGGAAGAATACCATCACCAATACATCTGACATCCATGAAGCCTCGAATCATCCACCCAAACCGAACTAGTAACCATAGCTGAGACACCTGTATATACACCTTCTCAACATTTGACGAAGAACAATATTAGAGATATTGGCATGATTGAACAACAAGTAAACTTAGTGGAAAATGTTAACTAAGCAATAGTAAGAGACCAAAGCGATACGAGAAGGCAAGAAGAATCATCCACCCCATTATGCAGGAAGGAATTAGGGACAAAGTTCTCACAATGGAGTCAAATACCAAAGCACAAGTAACTGTCATACCAAGCCCAATTCAAGCGCACAGATAATTTACCAAACAGAGACCCAGTTAAAAACAACAACCATAACCTTTTAGTATGCAGTTTTTAGCGAACACCTTCATAGTGAATTATATCAATGTGAAATCATGGCGACTTGTAATTTGATGAAAACTAAACGGCCTATTTCAATGGATCCAACCAAGCAGCAAGGGGAGAAATGCCACCAAGGAAAACAGGTTATAAGAATCAGACCACTGAAAATCTGTTATAATATGCAAAATTACATTTTTGTATAAAAATACACAATAGTACTAAGAAAAGCCTTTTCTTATAGCATTGTCTAAAATAACTGATACACATTCTTTGAAGTGCATGCACATCATCCCATATTACAAAAATTGAGCTACTAGAATCGAACTCCCTATAAGGGCCGCTTTGATCTATTCATAATAAATGCTACATGTTAGTCTGAGTTTCTTCATATTGTGCTCGTATGTTTAAATACAAGATCTGAAGGAAACATGTTGACAGGGTTTTCTTGGATTAATTTATTTTATGTCTTTCATTTTCCTGTTGTCCATGTGCTTTTTTAAGGGTTAAATCTGTTAAGACTTAGGATGCCATTAAGCACTTTGTAATCTAACTTAATTTTGGGAGATCTTTCTGAATCAAGAGAATACAGAATCCTATCATATTCCTCAATGGGCTTGGTGAGCCTTTTAACCGTTGACTGAGGAGCTTGATAAAATAGCCCCAAATTGAAAGTTAGGCTTTCAGGAACCGAAATAAACTACAATAGTTTTACACTAAAATTTAAACTCTATTCAAGCTGGGTGAAATTTCATTGAATAATTTAGTTTTTAACAGAAACTAGTGCAAATATTTATAACTTAGTTTCTTCTCGTCCTGCACCAAACAGAGACGTAAAAATAATAATGAAATGGAAACATCGGGCATACTTATGAAATTGTAAGAAAACGAAAATCTACAAGATCTCAATGCCATTCAAGAATATAAAAACTATAATAATAACAATTTTTTTTGTGACTGCATACACGTTTCATCAAGAAAAAGTGGGGCATTCCGAGAATCGAACTCGGGACCTCTCGCACCCAAAGCGAGAATCATACCACTAGACCAAATGCCCTCTTCTGTAAGAGTTTAATTAAGCAACAAATAATTAATAAATAAATAAAAAATTGCTTACAATTTGAAAATCCTATTTATTTTGTCAACAGTTGGCTGCCCCTTTGGATCAGAACCATAATCTGCCGCTTATATCAACTCTGGCCTTCTCAACAACTATGCTCTACGAATCTCTCCTAAATCTTTGTCTCACCTAATATGGAATTTGTAAAAAACAGTTAAAATGATAATGTTAGATCATAGTTTATAATGCATTATTGATATTAAAAATATGTGATTTCTTATCAGAATTCAACTATGTAGTTTTTTAGTCAAATTTATTGATCCATGTTTTATGAGTAGTGGTTCACAAGAACTCATCTCTCATATGAATGGAACACTTGGTACTCCTTGC
Source organism: Thuja plicata (assembly GCA_018584345.1). NCBI lineage: Eukaryota > Viridiplantae > Streptophyta > Pinopsida > Cupressales > Cupressaceae > Thuja > Thuja plicata. Next base: position 333,514 of record MU224827.1, on the reverse strand, counting down.
ATCTAGGTGATGCTAAAGAAGTGAAGCACGGGGACTTTTAAATATTCATTAAAAAATAAATCTACATAATTGTCTCCAAAAACATAACCTGAAAATGTAGCCTTAATTTTGTTCAAATCCAATTTTATCTTGAAATTATTAAAATTAACACTAAATAAATGTATCTTCATCATACCACCAATTATTATTTTTCATAGAGTAGCTCAAACTAAAACCTAGGACCATACACCTCATGTATGTGCTAGAAAGAAAACCTTTGTCACACCACTATTTGTTGGCTTTCATGGGCTAATTAAGATTAGAATACAAAGACCCAGAGCTAACACTTATGGTAAAACTTCATCTTCATCGTACCACCAATTATTATTTTTCATTGACTAACTAGAATTGCAACCTAGGATCTCCCCCTCCCTTATACATGCTAGAAATAAAACCTTCATTTTCATTATACCATTCCTTGATGTTTTTTATGGACTAATTAAGACTAGAATGCATGACCACTCTTGTACGTGCTAAGTACCCTACTACTAGGTGTTTGGGGTTCTAAGCTTGGCTACAGTGTTATGTTCGTTTACATGGTGAAAATACAACTCAAACTTAGAATCTCCTTTGTGCATGCTTGAGCACTTTGCCATTGGCATTTTATCTTTTAGTGATGGACTTATTTTTCACCTTTCATCATTTAGGTGTGAATCAATTTCTCCAATACCCCTTCCTTAACTACACTTTGGTGTTTAGGAATCCTAGACTAGATATTGGATGAACTAATTGCAAATAACTAGCATAAACTAGATGTTAAGGGTACATTTTTAAATGTGAAATTGAGGAGGAGATTTATATGACACGAATAAGAAAACCAAATATAAGAGCTAAATATACAAGTAGTGGGTATATATGGAGACCTTGAAGGATGCCTCAAGACCCAATTTAGTAGAGGAGTTTTTAAGGAATAGCTCCAAGGTTTGGGCTTGTTCCAAAACATGACCATCCCCTCCCTCTTCAATGTGCCTCCAAATAGAAATTAAATTAGGCAAATGAATTACTTTATGAGTTGGTATTTGTTTATAGGTATATATGTTTAGATAGAGGCTAGCTTATGTGTGTTTGGTATGTTTCATGCATGTTGGTAATTTGACCTCAAGACATATCAGGGCTTTGTATAGATTAATGGATCATTTTATGTAACATATGACTACTTCAACTGATTGGTATAGGTGAATCCTTGTGGAATCTTGATTATGTGCACTTAGCTATATGATAATGTCACATATCAAAATTATGTGTAACACAAGTTTCGATAGTCAACTATTAATAGTACCATGTAGATGATAATACCAAATGTTATCAAATGCATCTTAAGGATTAGTTGAATTTCAATAATAGTGTAGAGATGAATGATTCTAGAAGCTATCCATAATATGATGAAAGAGAAATTTAGGCAATTGTCATCAATATATGATATGTATGTAGATGTCAACAACTACCCATACTAATTTGGACCAAGTTTTGTTAGTGTTGGAGATGATATTAAGATCTACCAATTTGAATGCTTTAATAAGCTATAAAAATATTATTAATATTCTCATATTGTAAAGACCACCTCAATTTTAAAATTTTGTAAAATTGTATAAACAATTGCAAGGGCATAATCAATCCATACAAGTCTATAGTGGCGTAATCAAGACTATAAGGAAGGTTTTGTTGACACTTGTAAACTTGCACACCTTTGCCTTTTAGTGTGATTACAATCTAAACAAGGAATAAACATAATTTCAATAAGACAAACTAAATGTATAAGTTAAACAATGATCAATTTAAATCGATCAGATTTCCACAATCCATTGAATTTAGAGCTGAATTTCTGGTTTTTGATTGTGTGTGTTTTTAAGCATCAACGTTTCCGATCACACTCCGTGATCCATCATCAGGATGAGTAGAGAGCAATAAGGGAAACGGATGATGGATCACGGAATGTGATCCGAAACGTTGATGCTTAAAATGATCAATTTGTTAACTGAATATACTGACAATAAAAACATTTTTCAAAAAAATAATCTAAATATACTTACTTTTTCCTATTGGAGGTTGGATGGAAGCAGAAGAATTAGCTGCGTTGGCAATGGCAGCAAAAGCACACAGAAATGCAACTGATCTCAATTTATGGACATGTGAAAGAGACTGGAAGGATTTCAAAGTTGGTCTGGAAGGATTTCAACATATTTTTAGCCATTTTTATCTACTGGCCTAAGCATATGCGGCTTAAATGTGGTAGTATATGTAATTTTGAAAGAAAATTGTTGTCTGAAAGAAAAAAGATTTTTCATTAAGGACATGCGCAGTTCTTAGGTATTGACAAATCATTTTAAGTAAAAATAGGATGCGGCTCAATACAGATCTCAAAAAATCAGCTTCAGTGGACATCAATTTGAAACTACATACCCCATTTAAGAGAACATAAAAACATGATACCCACTTGGTAATCGACCCAAATATATTAACTCTACAGTTCTGTTCAGTTAAAGCAATATATGTAACAACAAAAAGACATGGGGCATTCCGAGAATCGAACTCGGGACCTCTCGCACCCAAAGCGAGAATCATACCACTAGACCAAATGCCCTCAGATAAAGTCTGTTTTAATCAAGTCTTAGCCATTAAACTAAATTTGAAGTAAATAAAAAATAAAATACTGTTCATCTTGTGAAAGATGGAATTTAACACAAAATCTTTGAAGATGCTCATATGTTGAGAGTGGGATTTGAACCCACGCCCTTTCGGACCAGAACCTTAATCTGGCGCCTTAGACCAACTCGGCCATCTCAACAGTTGCCTTCAAAATTGCACGCTTACTAATTTCACTGTTCGATTTCTCTGAGTACTATG
>MU224827.1:311660-330581 GCA_018584345.1 Thuja plicata | reverse complement strand
CTCGGCCATCTCAACAGTTGCCTTCAAAATTGCACGCTTACTAATTTCACTGTTCGATTTCTCTGAGTACTATGTTCCCTGCATTGATTTTCATTTTACTCTCACTAATATCAGTTAATGCATTATGAAAACAAGTAACGACAAGAATAGTAACTACAATGTTGAATTTAGTCAATTTGCTTGAGTGAAAATAACATTAAGTCATAGTTTCCAAGAGACTCGGGTGCTGGGAAAGCTAGAGATAAGAAACATGGATACAGTATTTTTAATATAATTTAATCATTTTCAGAAAATATCTTGATATAGAACTTTGAAAATAAGAATAGTAAATCAGTCATATAAGAATAATAAAAAAAACAATTTATCTTTAAACCATTATAATGATAGAAAATCAGTTATACAACTGTTTATGACCCTCTCAAAAAGTCTAGACTGTGAGTAGAGCTGATCACTATAACTTTGAATGGATTTTTGGTTGGGAGACTTAAAGAATGATAAGAGACAGCAGCCAAAAGAACCTTATGCATCGGAAACCTTACGACCCTCTCAAAAAGTCTATACTGTGAGTAGAGCTAGTCACTATAACTTTGAATGGATTTTTGGTCAGGAGACTTAGAGAATGATAAGAGACAGCAGCCAAAAGAACCTTATGCATCGGAAACCTTATGACCTCTCAAAAAGGCTACACTGTGCATAATGCATTAACTGATATTAGTGAGAGTAAAATGAAAATCAATGCAGGGAACATAGTACTCAGAGAAATCGAACAGTGAAATTAGTAAGCGTGCAATTTTGAAGGCAACTGTTGAGATGGCCGAGTTGGTCTAAGGCGCCAGATTAAGGTTCTGGTCCGAAAGGGCGTGGGTTCAAATTCCACTCTCAACATATGAGCATCTTCAAAGATTTTGTGTTAAATTCCATCTTTCACAAGATGAACAGTACTTTATTTTTTATTTACTTCAAATTTAGTTTAATGGCTAAGACTTGATTAAAACAGGCTTTATCTGAGGGCATTTGGTCTAGTGGTATGATTCTTGCTTTGAGTGTGAGAGGTCCCGAGTTCGATTCTCGGAAAGGCTACACTGTGAGTAGATCACTATATCTTGGAATGGATTTTTGGTCAGGAGACTTGGAGAATGATAAAAGACAGCAGCCAAAAGAACCTTATGACCCTCTCAAAAAGTCTACACTGTGAGTAGAGCTGATCACTATAACTTTGAATGGATTTTTGGTCGGGAGACTTAGAGAATGAGAAGAAACAGCAGCCAAAAGAACCTTATACATCAGAAAATCTCAAAAAGTGGGAGATGGGTCTCCAAATAACCATACATTAAATTACTAATAGGATATATCCACTAAACATTAGTCATAGATTGCCCAACTGTCCTGTATCAACCACCCATTTTCTTGGCCTTCCTATACAACTTACTTGACTGGTTCTCTAATTCATCTTTCAGAAAAACTGACCAAATGTCTGAGTTTAAATCGTTACTTTCTTTAACTCTCGAAATAGTTTGGTCCACAAGCACAACCTAAAAATCCCCTACACAGTGGAGTTGTGAGTAGAAATTTGTGATCTCTAAGAAAGTGTATTAATTTTTTAAGAGTATAACTGAGAACAAGCTAATGTAAATCAATGAGTACAAAAATTAAACTCATACATAGGATAGGATACACTCAATCCACTGTGAAAACTTAGTGCCATGTGCTAATTGTGAATTTTAAACCATCTGATCTCAGCCATAATGAACATGTAGTGTATATCATTCTTATACCATAAACCACAGTTGGGTGTGAGAGTCCCTAACATTTCAAGAGGTCATTTACAAACAAAATCAATAAAATCTGAAATATTCCTTGTACACTTCTATGCATATGAATAAGATAGAAAGAGTCATAGTAACATCACATTTACAAGAACCCATCTAGCATAGAGAAAACAGAGACTTCCAATACATCTTAAGCGTACAATATAGAGTGTACAAAATGAAGCCATATATCTATGAAACAAATTATTTAAGTATGTTGAATTCAATAAAATATGATATATTTTACCACATGATCAATGATCTTATCCAGTGGACTATGGTCACTTAAATCGGTGAGAGAATCACTTTTCCATAATCTTTTAAAGAATAGATTGTTGAAACAATAGCAATGGTGGCCCAAGCAGAGGATTGTATCCAACCATGGACAAGTACATTCTGTTTTCCAAAATGAAATAGGACATTGTAGAATGAATATCACAGTCTAGGTTGCTTCAGTGAGCATCACCATCCATCCACAACTGCATCTTTATTTCAAGTGGAAAAAGAAATATATTCTTTTCTAATCTATTATATGGGGCGATCTATTTTTGGGTCTAAATATGGCTTATAGTAATACGGGACTACCTCATACTCTATGTAAGAGGCATCTTACTATTCTACAAACGAGACATACATACTCTATCTCTTTAGAGATTTGAATTTGCGACCTATTTTTCAAGAATACAAGTTCTTCATAATGAATTTTTTTTTTAAAAAAGTATATGAAGACATCCTATCACGAACCACAAAGCTTAGCCAGACTCCCTTGTACACCATCCTTGCAAATGTGATCCCATGCATTTCATACTTCAGAAAGAGAAACTGTGTAGAAGAGATTGGGATGAGACCATGATGTGTAAATGATAAACAATAAAATAGTTCTTGAGCATTCTTCTCTCACATCTTGGAGCTGCATAGTCCTCTGATTCCTCCCTCAAATCGCCTCAGGATGCTCCTTTGATCATCACCCAACCTTCAACAAATAAAAAAATCGTTTAGTTGAGAGGGTTGCAGAAAGAAGAGAACTTTAAAAAGTTGGAAAGTATTATATGTTCTTCAAAATAGATATAATGCTAAGTTGCCGGTTCGGATTCAGGTTCGGATGCGGGTTTGAGATTCAGGTTCGAAATTCGTTCAAATTTTTTTTTGGGTGGGTTCGAATTCGTTTTGGGTTCGTTCGTACAAAAACATATGTTATATATATGTGCGTGTGTGTGTGCATATGTATATATATGCAGCAGCAAATAAGTACATACACCACTATGCTAATAGTAAAGCAACATAGCAAAATACACCACCATATATATCAATGTTTTAGTCCAATTTCATCATAAAAATGACAAAACTTGTGCCGCATTCGTCTGACAGAATTTGGGCAGACTTTTGCAAGAATGTGATAAGGACCAGACTTTTGCAAGAACCGGACCAGACTTTGGAATTGCCAGGGAAGAATTTGGTAACTTAGATATAAAGAGATGGAATTATAGGATTGGAAACTATTTGGACTTTTTTTTTTGAGTTTTCAATATTCCAATAGTAGTCTATGGGTTTGAATTGGAAGCTACCAGGACCTCATAGGAAATTTGGAACTAAAATAACTTGAGGAATCTATTGACCCCATAGATGGAAAGTGGAGAGCTATATTTCAAATATAAGAATGAAGTAGATAAACAAGTAGCAAAATAACTGTGATTTCTCTGCCATGAACTAAGTAATAGCCAAATGGGTTCAATCAATATGATCATTCATAACAGAGACTATGCTGTGTCAGTTTTCTAAATATTTTAGACTCTACAAGCATAATCACTAATCAGTCAAGACAATATTCTTAGCCTTCGAATTAACAACAAATAAGAGAGGACTTATTATTATTCTTAAGCATTCTCCTCAAGAACTAGACAGAGAGGGACTATAATATGACAAATCAAAAATAACTTACAGTCTCAACTAATTCATTAATCAAAAGTTCACCTCTACCTCTAACCAGGAAAGGTCCTGTAAACAAGTCAGCACAGAACAATGGAAGAATTTTCACCCATTTTTAAGCTTTGTCTTCATCTGCAATTTGCTGTGATAAGTTTTGGCCCAAATGTTTGTCCTGTCTCTTAAATTCTTTTGTCAATTCGAACAGATAAACTGTTGTTTCTAAACATTTAACTAAAGGAGCAGTAATTGGTAAGAGTTGATTGATAAGAGCAAGCGTAGAAAATCTGTGTATGATGTTCACTAGGGTTTACAGATCACAAATCATTTTACAGTCTCTCCTCCATTATATTCTGCTGCACTTATAGTAAACAAAAACACTAGTAAGCTACATTTGATTGCTTGAGACTAATCTGGCTAACCTGTGTTATTTTTACTGGGTCAGGTTCACGTCTAGGGCTTGCCTCGCATTTTTGGTTGGCTGTAAGCAAAACGCATGAGCCAGACGCAAACAATTTTCGCCATGTTTGAATATCAATAAGGATTTTAAAAAAGAAGAGTAAATGAAGAGGGAATCCATTTGCGTATTGAGCAAGCATGAAAAGGGGCATTCCGAGAATCGAACTCGGGACCTCTCGCACCCAAAGCGAGAATCATACCACTAGACTGAATGATTATTTTTCCATAAATTGATGAAGTCAGACTTTCAACCAAACATAAAAATAAACAACTGCGCGTGTCAGAAACGGGATTCGAACCCACGCCCTTGTTAGAGAACAAAAACTTGAGTCCCGATGACGAGATCGTTGAAGTTTTGATTTAACCCATGGACTTTTAATCTTCTCCTTGAATAGCTTTAATGTCTAACCCCCTCCTAGTGTTCATACTATAGATGGGTTCTATAAAAGAAAGAGATGTTTAGAGATGGGTTCTATTAAAGAGATGAGTGTAATAAATCTAATAAGCCACACAAACAAATCAAAGTTTAGAGTGTGGTGTTCATATCAAGTCGTTGTATTCATCTAAATCATTCAAATTAATGAATTTTTGTTTTGAATAATTAGTTGTTTTTACTTACATAAATGTTCCACCTATAAATTATATCATATTGCTTAGATGATTATCAAAAAGAGTACATGTGCATACAAAATAATAATTACAAGTTGTTTGCAAAAGCATTTTCATATTGCTTAAGATGATTATAAAAGAGTGCATGTGCACACAAAATAATAATTACAAGTTGTTTGCAAAAGTATTTTCCCTAAAATTTACACCATGTAGTTACAAATAAAATCTCATCTACATCAATCATTATCTAGGACTAGAAAATAGGACAACCATTGTAGAAGCATGTCTACACAACTAATTTATTTATTTATTTTTAAAGCATATTTTTCATTATACATTTTTTTATGAATTATCTTGAACTAAAACCTAGAACATCTCTTCCAAAGCATGCTTCATCAACTAAATCATTTGTCTTAAATGAAATTAGCTCTCTTCGAGTACTTATAGATAAAACCTCCATCTTTGTTATATACTTCCAATTGTTAATTTTGCATTGACCAATTAAGACTAGAACCTAAGGCATCACTTCCAAAAATATTTCTTATCAAGTAATTAATTTATCTTTAAATGAAATTAACACTTTACCAAGTTATATTTAACTAGAACCTAAGACATCCCTTCTACACGCTAGGTGATCCATTAAGGTGTCTCATTTCATGTAGTACTTAGGAATACAACCTAAGGGCATGTGCATCAAGATGTCACAAAAAAAGTGGCCAAATGCTTGAAAAGAACAAAACACAATCGTATTCTAAAGAAATTCAAAAAGCACACCTATGTTATGGCTCGAGTTTTCCAAGCCATAACACGAGTGTGTTATTTGAATTAAAAATACACTTGTGCTTTAAGCATTCAAAACATGTATACTTTTTACTTTCATAAGAATGTTGGCAATTTGAAATGCATTTAAACTTATGTGTTATGTTTCTATAAGATGTATGCATTGTTGGTTCCTAAACTTTATGTTTTTACACTTTGGACTCTATTTAAAAATGCATGTAATATCAAAAAGATGCTCATGCTTTTAACTTAACAAAATACATACACACTTTACTTGATTTTGGATTTATAATGGGTTTAAAGATCGAGTGAGGGATGAGGAGAGAGAGGGGGGATAGGGCAAGAGTTAGAAAGGGCTATAAATGGAGATGAAGGAGAGGTAGAGATAAAGGTGAGTAAGAGAGGTATACAAAGAGGGAAGAAGATTTAGGTAGAGAGAGTTAGAGAGAGACGGAGATAGGGAGTCTCAATCCTAGACACTATCACAAACCATAAAACCTATGGAATAAACACTCAAACTTGTACATTCAACCCTAAACAATATGTCCATAAACACTTAATTCTAAACCCTCAATCATATACACTTAACCCTAATACCTATAGACTTGACCCTAAACTCCAAACCCATAACTCAAACCTTAGATACCCTAAATCATCAACCCTGGACATTCTCCCTCAACCTTGTAGCCTAAAGCCAATATTTTAAACCTTAGACTCTATACCCTAAACCCTACACCACCAACCCTAAACTCTGAACCCTATCCCTCAACTTTGGGCTCCAATGCATACATGATAAATCATTAACCATATACCCTCAACCCTAAACTCTATACCCTATAACCTCAATCCTAAACTCAATAAAGAGTTTGTAGGCCCAAAAACCTAGAGGTTAAACCCTCAACCCTAAACCATATACCCTCAACCCTAGAAACCCTGTCCCTAAACCTTGAACCTTAAGATCTATATGATAAATCACGAGCCCCATATACTCCACCCTAAATTTTAAACGCTCAACAATTTCCCTACAACCTAGGCCCCAGATGTTATATGTTAAACCCTCAACCTTGTACCCCCAATCTTGTACCTCGTACCTGAACCGCCTCACAATAGGTGCTTAGTAATCGTTCCCAAAGCCTCTCTTAGGAATAGTTTATTCAATCTAAGGATCACTTCTCCCACCATGAGGTGCATTTAGTTTGTCAACCCAGGGACGTATACTTGAAATGGTATGGCACAGTATGTGCACTAAGTTCCTTAAAGAGTCACTCTACCTATGTTGCAAGGAAGTAAAATATATGAAAGGAATTTATACTTAGAGCTGCAGGAAAGGAAACACACCTATTCCTTACTGAAATGAATGCTACAAATTGCAAACTCTACTTAAGCCTATTCTTTCAACCTAGAGCATCCACTATAACTATCCTTGCAGGTGTTGTAGGAACATTCACAAAGTACAATGTTATAAGAAGAAACTGTAATCTTCTATCTAGAATGTTGGAAATGCATAAAGTAAATCTATTCTACTCTACTCTAATCCACCTCCCAAGTGGGCCCCCTTGGTCGAATTCTACTAATCTATTAACACAGAAGATAAAGCAAAAGTCACTTCATTATATTTCAAGAACTGATTACATGAGAATGGTATGTAAAACTAAAAATGAACTTGCTGTGCAAGATACAATCAGAACAATGTATTCCAAAATCTCTGAACTTACAAAATAACAGTCTCCTCCCTATAAATAGAGGATTGACTTCTTTATTCTAAAACAGAAAAGGAACCATCTAACTAAAACTATGCTAGAGAGAAAAAATAGGAAACACAACAACCCGCAACATATATAATGAAGTCTGGGCGACCAAGTCAACATGCTAGAAGTGTGGAGGGAATATAGCAGCGCTACATTCATGCATTTCTGAAACAGTGGCTCCTCATTTGCAGTAGCCGTGTCTTCTGATGCCATGATGGTTATTCGTTCACAGCTGGTTTTTAACATTCTCTTTGAATACTGTCGACCACTCCCAAGCGGCTCCTATTTTCTGGCAGGTTAGTTATCACGCAAAGATATTCATACAAGTAGCTTAATCAAATTGATCCAGATATTAGAACACACATTCTGATTATTATATGAAATACTGCAACATATATATAATATTGACACAATATGACATATCTATTCTACCCATAGGTTTAATGGTTCTATCTGTACTTTGACATAAGTTCAATTGATTATAAGTCCATGAATGTTCTGGTAATACTTAAAAATAGAGTATAAATATTAATATAATAGAGACTGTAAATGGTCTCATCATCTGCCCCCTAGTAAGTTGAATGCTTGTCCTCAAGAATTACATCTTCTAGTAGTTGCTCTGAAATCTCCAACCTTTGTCCTCCCTCGCCTCTGGCTCTTGAAATTGTAATAGAACCCCCTTGTCTTCTCCCAGACATCCACTCTGTGATCCTCTTGTAGTCAGTCAAGTCTATCAGTATTGATGTCATACAGGGGCCAAATGAGCATTGGTGGCTGCATGTTGAGTGGACACCAGAGTTCCTATCTAATTTTCCTTCCCAGTTGCATGTACTTTGGTGCTCTTTGAATAGCTACTTGGAGGTTGATAGGACTATGTGGTTTTGATTTCTTCAATGCCTCAGATAACCTACCCTATCTGCTTCTGGCACTAGGTAGGGCTCTCTGAAAGATGAAGTAAGACAATCTGTCATACTCTGCATAGACCTCTGTTCGAATCCCAAAAATTTTATCCTTGTTTTCCTCCTTAATTTTTCCATATGTCAAATTAGGCCAATCTCTAAGGATTATATCTGGCTTGCTGCTTTCTGTCCTTAATGGCAATGGCTCTGTTTTCTCCTATTCCCTATAATTTTCCAGTTGTCTGTCATAGTTGGCTTCATTGTGCATCCAAGACATTAATGCCCTTAGGTGTACATCCCCTATATAAAGTAGAGGGTTCCACTCAGTCTTTGCTGGAATGATGAAGTTATGTATGTACAACTCACAAAGTAAATTTTTCTGCCATAAGGGAAGGGTCTGGTATAGGCCATAAAATTCTTGGGCTGACTTGAACTCAAAGTCTATATCTTTAATGGTCATCATTAGTTGGAACAATAGGAACTGTTCTTTCAAACATGTGGTATAAACCCTAGGGGGTGGCCTGCATGCAATTATTTGATCAGCCAACTTGAGGGCATGATCCATCTTTTGTTTCTATTTTGCCAATTGCTCTTTCAATTCTGCAATCTCCTCCCCTTTCTCTGTTATTACTTTCTTCATTTTCTTTTTCTCTTCTCCCCATAAAGTTGTTAAAATGTACTTATTATGTAAGCCAAAGAGAAGCATCTGCAAGGTGATTGGGCCACAATCTTCTGCCTGGTTACTCTGCCTCCTCTGTTCCTTCCATGACTTCTCTAAGAAACTTATTAACCAAGTTTTGTTGTAGGGCACTAAGGAAGTTTCTCTGTAGGCTAACTGATGGGTTACTGAGGCACTCTCCTTGTTACTGTCTAGGATATCCTAATGGATTTCCTGGGGACTATTTTGGTAAACATCAGGTTCAGCTTCATAAGTTTCTGTTGAATGTGGAGGAAAGTTTGGAATTGCAAACTGATTTGGGGAGTTGTCCAGAATGATTTGTACATTAGGTTGTTCATCAAATTGTAAAGGAGAAGCGGGTTGGCTTTTTGAGGATACTCTAGGGAGTTGTCCTCTCATTCTAGGGCTTCTTCAAACAAGGGTTTCTTCATTCTTTATAGCCTTTTTCTTAATAGCCTTCTTTGGCTTCTCTGCTGCAGGAACCGACTTCCTTTTCTTCCCCTTTGAAGCAGTAGGGGTTTGTGGCTTGGCTACAGGAACGAAAGTTTCTCCCTCTAACTTCCATTTTCCTTTGGTTCGGGAAGAAGTGGGTACATTTCTCTCATGAGCAGGTAAAGGCATACTTTCTTGTAGATTTTCAATTTCTGCCCCTGGGTGTCTTGCTCAACGGTTGGGTCAATTGGTATTGCATCATCATGACCAGATTGCATAGTAGGGTTAACCTGTGGTTGTAGGGTTTTATGCTGGACAAATTCTGACCATGCCATGGGAGAGGCATCCCTAAGAGATCTTTCTATTAATAATTTAATTAGGGCATGGTGGGTGACAGAATTGACATTTCCTTTTTGGGTCTCCTCAGCACTGATGCATAGCATATTGTACAAGAAATTGGGGACATTTATTGGAAGATTATGCCTTACGTAACTCAGTAATTTAAAATGATGTGTGCAAATTGGAAAATATCCCTTCATGTGTAAAATACCTGATAATATGTGTAGCCAACTCATTATACGACAGAGGGATAGACATTCTTTTGCACCCTTGTTTGGTAATCTCCAGTTGAGGGTCGCCTGGTAGGGTAAACTGGACCCTAGCTGATCTGGCATCATGAACATTAGGATAGTGGTCTCCAACCATTGGTAATCCAGTAACTTCTGCTATCTGCTCCTCTGTGGTGACCACTATCAATCCCCGTACAGTTGCTTGCCCTTCTTCAAATGTACTTGCAAATTCAGTTGCTGAGTCTTCATCAAATTCTGTTAACTTTAAGAAATACCCTAACCAACCACATGCATTAAACCTTCTTACCGCTTTCACATCTAAAAGTAACACACCATGTACTACCGACTCGTGTCTCTGCAACTGGACTCCCATCTGTGCTTGCCAATTTTCAATTTGTCTGCTCTGTAGTAGATAAATGCATTATTCCTTGAATTTCAGACTACCTATGTATTTTTTCAAAAACTATGGGCTTCCTTCTGAATTCCTCTGTTATCCTTAGCATGAACAATGGTGATGTATTTTAACAAGAGAAATTATAGTTCTTACTGCGGGTTGCCACATAATTTAATTATAAGTCACATCAAGTCTGACAATCAGAGATAATTTGGGAATAAAGGTACGACAATTGTGAGATATAACAATGGACTTTAATGAAACAAAGGCAAAGTACAGATTTGAGGTGACGTTAAATATTTTAGGAGTAAATAGAAATGAGATTTTAGGAATTAATACACTTCCCTCCCCCCTATGAAACATTGACAAGTGTCCACACTTGGCATACTTGGCACGATGAATGGAACTAGCTTAATGTCGTAATGATACATTTATTGCAGTACTAGATATAATCATCGAAATCTATGCGCTAAAAATAGAAAAAAATTGAAAAGCTTGTACCTGTCATTCGATCTTTGCACGTGACATAAAAAGGTGGCGAGAGTGGAACGAAAGTGGCAGTGGCTTGCGTCAGTGTACTCGGCTCTTATTGAAAGCAATTAAAGGAAAAGGTTGATGATGTGGAAGGTGGGCGAGTGGAAGATAAAGAAATGAGATGAGTTGGAAAGAAGAAGTAGAAAGTGAATGGAGGAATGAACTTCATGGAAACACAAAGTTTTTATTATGGACATGCTCGATGGAATTCTATTGAAGAGTTGCAGGAAGAAGGTTTTCACCCTCTGCTACAAGAAGTGTTACATGTTGCTCGTTTGAAATTTGTTGTCAGAATTGCTGCAGGAAGTCTTCTTTTGTTTGAGATTGGTGATACAACTTCAGCCGATGTCCATTGACTAATAGCTTGAAGTGTACTAGATCAATTATTGTCAACTGGATGACACCATTGTTGAAGACATGGTTTATTTCATATGGCCCCAGGCATCTTGTCTGCAACTTGCCTGGTATTTCCTTGAATCTTGAATCATATAGTAATGCCCAATCACCAACTTGAAACTATTTGTTCTTAATATTCGAGTCGTGCCACTTTTTCCTTTATTTCTGGACTATTTCAGTGCACTCCAGGGCAGATTTGTGCATTTCATCCAAGGAATTGAGATGCAGCAATCGCTCTTTCTATGCTACAGGAAGATCAATATTTAACTCCAATGTTGTCTGCAAAGTTTTGTGTTCAAATATAATGGGTAGCATGGCTGCTTTTCCATATAATAGCTCAAATGGAGTAAACCCTGTAGTGGTTTTCTAGGTTGTTCTATATGCCCAGATGGCTTATGATAGTCTATTGTTCCAGTCCCGGCGATGCAAATGAACTATTTTTGTTAAGATGGCTTCTATTTCTCGATTTGTAACTTCAGCCTGTCCATTGGCCTGAGGGTGATAAGGGCTTGACTTCTGATGTTTGATATTATATTCTTTCATGAGCTTTGTTATCAGATTGGAAGTGAATTGGGCACCTTGGTCAGTTACAAGTTCCCTTGGTACTCCATATCTGGTGAAAATTTCATCATACAAAAATTTTACAACCTTATGATCTCGGGCATGTTTCATAGCTTTTACTTCAACCCATTTGGTCAAATAATTAGTGCACACCAAGATGTAAGACTTCCCATTGAATGGAGGGTCTATTGGGCCAATGAAGTCCATGCCCCATTTGTCAAATGGAGTTACCACCACCTGTGGATTTAGGGGCATTTCATCTGATCTGGTTGGTCGGCCCATTCTCTAACATTTTTCACATTTCCTTGTGTAGTTGGTTGCATCCTTGTGAAGTGTGGGCCAGTAATATCCAGTTGTTAAAATCTTTTGGGCTTTCATTTTTGTTGTAAAGTGTCCTCCACACGGCTCATTATGACATGCATGGAGAATGTCATATGTCTCATCTTCTCGCACACATCTCTGCATTACTTGATCAGGACCAGTGTAAAATAGTATGTTATCAATCCAAGAGAAATTAAAGCTTTTCTCGACAAATAGTCTCATATCCTTGTAAGAAAAATGTGTTGGCATTTTGTTAGATACAAGGTCATTAGCTATGTCAGCACACCACGAACTTTGGACAACAATATGAAACAAATGCTCATCTGGAAATGCATCATCTATCAGAGTAGTATCTTCTTCAGCATGGTGAATTCTGGATAGATAATTAGCTACTACATTTGCCTTGCCAGGCTTGTCAACTATAGTAATGTCAAATTCTTGCAAAAGAAGAAGCCACCTTGCTAACCTGCCTGTAATGGCAGGTTTGTTCATATGAGATATTTTATTGTTGCATAGTCAGTATGAACAAAAATAGGATAGTCAGTTGTGTAATGACAGAATTTGTTCAGAGAATAAATTACTGCTAGTAATTCTTTCTCAGTCACTGTATAGTTTAACTCTGGTCCATGGAGGCTCTTACTAATGTAGTAAATTGCATTCTCTAGGTTACTGGACTTTTGTCCTAGGACAGCACCTATTGTGTAGTCTGAAACATATGTATGAATGTGAAATAGCAAAGACCAGTCAGGGCCCCTAAGTATGGGTGCAGTTATTGTTAGAGTAATAAAGTGATTCCACTTATTAATTAAATCATATTGATTTATTATTAAGTCACTTATTATCTCTCTTTTACTTAAGCTAAACTTTAGGCATATAATAATTAATTATTTTATTAATTATTATTATGCAACCTAGATTTTCCCTTTAGGGTTTCCCATTTAGGGTTTTGGTATCCTTTTATAAGGATTCCCTCTTTGTAAATTATTTGATTCGATGGTTATTAATTAATTGAGGATGTTATTGCATTAAGAGTTTTTCTCCATTGTTTTGCACAATATGTTTCCTCTTCCATCAATCTGTGATTTTTGGCCTCCATAGTTTTTTTGCTTCTCTTTCTGTGATAGGTTTGCATGCAGGTGATTCTTGGAAGCTGTGGGTTGATAGTTTTCATCAACTCTAATATGGTATTAGAGCTCTAGATCTTCATGCCCCTCTTCTCTTCATGAGAGATTTGGCCTTGTTTTTTAAATCTGTGTTTTTGAGAGGTTTTTGTCTCAAATTTTAGTGGATTTTTGGAGGATTTTTTTTTTGGAGTAGTTTGAGAAAAATCTGACATCTGGGTTGTGTCTGGAATACCCCTAAAACCCCTATTTTTATATAAGACACGTCTTATTTGGACACAGTTGAAATCTGGGCCCTCTTTTTTGCTTGCGTGACCTTGGCACATTTTTTGAGGCAAAAATTTGCCTCGATTTCTGTGCCATTGATGTCAGCAGCCACGGGGCCCAAGATTTTTTAATATTTTTTTTTTTTTGTGTTTTTTATATATAAAAAAAATCATGTGTTTTTTTATTTATTTTTTCTTTAAAAAAAGCATAATGGTTTTTTATTATTTTTTTTCATTAAAAAAATAATATTTTTTTCTGTCATTTTGGTTGGAAATCTGGAGGCACTATTTTTTTTGGAGGAATCGCCAGTTTAGCAGGGCTCTACCATTTTTGGCTGAGGTTTCATAAGGTTCACTTCTGTTTTGACCTCCCGGTGGTTTTTTGCTCATATCTGGAGCAAACGGAGGTCGATTTTTGACTTCCTTATATCGCCGAAAATCTCTTTCCGAGACGGACGTCTTTCTGGAGGATCAATTTTTTGATTTTTTCATATTACAGTTTTTTTCTCCTATTAAAGTCAGGGTTCTATTTTGCACTCCGGGAGCCATATCTTGCTCATCCGGACTCCTTTTTTCAACTTCCACATGGGGTCGAAAAGTTGCTTCTCTTCTCTTTCTTATTCTATGTGTCTCACACCCAGATTATGCTCCATGTATCTATGTATTCAGTTTTTTTCTTTATGGCATTCTGGTAGATATCTTAGATGTTTCAGGTCCTGAGATCGTTTCCTTCTCTGAACATTGCATACACCTTTTTATGTAGCTTTCTTTTGTAAACACACCGAAATAAAGTGCCTACAGTTGCATATCTGGGATCTTGTACACCTTGTGCTTGTTTGTACTCGCACTCAGTTATAAAGTGCCATGGGGGGTTACGATGTTTTGCCTTTTGTGCTCATCCACCTTTGTCAAGTGAGTGTCCCTTCCACGACATTAGCCTCATGATGTATGTCTAGAAGATCATTTCTTCTACTTCGACACCGCCCTTTATCATGTGCTTGTACCTTCTTCTACACTACCTAATTCTTCTTCTTGCAGTTATTTTTGGCATTGCATTTCAGTGTTCCTGTCAGACCTCTCCATGTTCAGCATTATGGGGGGTATCTCTTGTTGGTTCTAATGCTTCCTTGGTTCGATGGAGTGATCTATGTATTCAGTATTTGTTCCTATGTACTAGGCGGATGCAATGGTTGGTACCTATGCATTTCGGTGAGATGGATCATTTACCATATGGACACTCTTATTTCATTCATGCTTCCATCTTTGATTGATCAGCTCTTCAGACTTTGTTTAAAGTCTTCTCTACCTGATCATGTTCTATTACAGTGGAGGTTCCAGCAGTTATTTTTTGACAGTATTTGCAACTTCATGCTTTAGAGGTGTTCTACATGTTCTTTCTTTGTTCCTATTTTCTGGGACTTTCTCTAGTTTGGAGGCTTCTTCAGTCCTTCACTAGGCTTCATCTCTTTTTGGAGTAGGGTTTTTCCCATGTGGTTTTCTCTATTTCTCCTCTTTACAGAGATTTTTGTACTTGGGTACCTCATCAGGCCTTATTGCCGAGACCCATTTTTCCTGCTTTCAATAGTTATTTCTAGGTTTTTAGCTTCTCCCTATGTTTATCTTAAGGGGGGGTGTTAGAATAATAAAGTGATTCTACTTATTAATTAAATCATATTGATTTAATTATTAAGTCACTTATTATCTCTCTTTTACTTAAGCTAAACTTTAGGCATATAATAATTAATTCTTTTATTAATTATTATTATGCAACCTAGATTTTCCCTTTAGGGTTTCCCATTTAGGGTTTCAGTATCCTTTTATAAGGATTCACTCTTTGTAAATTATTCGATTCAATGGTTATTAATTAATTGAGGATGTTATTGCATTAAGAGTTTTTCTCCATTGTTTTGCACAATGTGTTTCCTCTTCCATCAATCTGTGATTTTTGGCCTCCATAGCTTTTTTGCTTCTCTTTCTGTGACAGGTTTGCATGTAGGTGATTCTTAGGAGCTGTGGTTTGATAGTTTTCATCAACTCCAATAGTTGTCAACAGTGTCTTAAGCTGCAAGAAGGATTCATTACATTCCTTTGTCCAATTAAATCCAGCCTCTTTGGTAAGCAAAGTATACAAAGGACTAGCTATTTGACTAAAATTTTGGATAAACCTCCTATAGTAGCCAGCATGTCCTAGGAAAGACCTAACATCCTTTTACTTTTTAGGAATAGGTAGTGTGAGAATTACCTCTATTTTTGCAAGATCTACCTAGATTCCACCTTCGAAGATAAAATGTCCGAGCACTACACCTTCTTGCATCATCATCAAGCATTTCTCACTGTTGAGAGACAAGTTATGTTCCTGACATCTTATTGGTACTTTTTCCAAATTCTTCAGGGCTTCCTCAAAGGTGACACCAAATGTAGTAAAGTCATCCATATATATCTCCATACAATCATGTGATATGTCAGCAAAGATGTTGATTACAGCTCTCTGGAAAGCAGCTGGTGCATTGCATAAGCCAAATGGTAATACAAAATAAGCATATGTGCCCCAGGGGAATGTGAATCTATTCTTCTCCTGATCTTCTGGAGCAATGTTGATATGGTTGTAACCGATGTATCCATCCAGAAAGGAGAAGTATTTCTTACCAGCCAGAGTGTCCAGGACTTGATCAATAAAGGGTAAAGGAAAATGATCCTTCTTTGTGGCGTTATTCAACTCTCTATAATCCACACATATTCATCATTTCCCTCCTTTCTTAGGTACAATGACCAAAGGTGATACCCACTTGCTATCAGAGATTGGATAGATGAAACCAACATCTAGTAATTTTTGCAATTCAATTTTAACTATTTCTCTCAATGTTAGGTTTATCCTTCTTTGAGGCTGACGGGGTGGTAAGCTGCCATCATTAATGTAGATCCTATGGGTGCAGATTTTGGGGTTCAGACTTAGAATGTCTCCATAATCCCAAGCAAAGGCTTTCTCATGCTTACGCAAGAGTTTGGTTAATAATGCCAATTGTGGGGGTGGCAACTTGTTGTTTACATAGAGATTGTGACCAGGGGAAATTTCCACAGTAGTTGTTATCTCTACCATTGACATCTCAGGTACTGGGCTTGTAGCTACTTCACATGGCAATAATTGGCTAATTATCTCAGTGCTTGCTGAAAAGACACAGTACTCATAGGTACATAGCTATAAAATAGAACTTTCAAAAACATCCTTTGCTACTATACACTCATTTGTAAGAATACTCTATATTACATCATCTTCCTCTTGCATTTTTAGAAAAGACTATTTATGCGTCATCATAAGCTGGGCAACATAGTTGACCTCTTCTTCCTCATCCCCTAGTTCTGGCCAAATAGGATCTCTCATGTCTGGCTGAGGCTGGGCAGGAGGATAGAGTGCTAGCTTCTTTATTGCCTGGCCATTTGAAATTGTCATACTTCCTTATCTGCAACTAATTTTTGCATCAGTGGTGGCTAACCAAGGTCTCCCTAGGATGACTAGATAGCCAGCAAAGTTTACTTTTGGTGATAAGATAAGAAAATCAGCAAGGTATTCCCATGAGTCCAAGGTGACTACCACATCTTGTATAAGACCGTCTTGAGTGACTGTTGAACTATCAGCAAGTTGTAACACTATTGGAGTTGTTCTCAAGCCTTCTATACTTAGTCTGTGCATTGTATCTTTGGTCATTACATTTATAGCTGCTCCCAAATCAACTAAAGTATTTTTAACAGATTGTCCATTAATTATCAAGTCAACTACTGGACTTCCAGGGTCTGAATACTTGGGTATAACTACCTTGCCCAACATGATATCCGCAAGTTGCCTTGTTACATGAAATTTTTGAGGGTCCTTCTTTTTCCTTCTAGGCTTTTTAAGGCATGCATCCTTAATAGCTTTTCCATAGATAGGAACGTCTTTGATAGCTTGAAATAGAGGGATTTGGATATGCATATTTTTCAGCTGCTCAAGAATATCAAATGACATTTCTTCTTGGGATATAGGATTTTCTATGGTGAGCCTTTGTGGAAAAGAAGTGTCAACTGAGGTTTTAACATAAGTTTTATTGGATTTTTGAGTTGATTGGGTGGTATCTTGCAATGTAGTCTCTGGAAGAGGTGTTGATGTTGCAGGAGTGTCTGCAACTTCTATGATAATAGGATGTTCGGGTGCAGGCAGAGTAGTACCAGACCTCAAATGGATATCATATATCTCTAGTGCATAGGTAGGATATTGTTGTGTATTAGTGGTATACATTGGCTGCTGTTGTTGCTTGCTATTTGAATTTGGTTGTGGTTGAGCAAGTAATTGGGTTTGCTTTGGATTAGGGCTAGTGGCTGCAGAAGGTGGCATTATTGCAGGAGGAGGGACCGGAGGTGGCAGTTGTGGAAAAGAAAGATTTTTGGTTAGGCCACTGTGGAGGCCCCCTCCATTGGTTATTTTGCTGCCAATTTCCTTACGGTGGTTGCCATTGATTTTGCTGGTTAGGCCACTGATTATTTTGTCATTGGTTATTTTGCTGGTTAGGCCATTGGTTATTCCAGGCTGGTTGAGAGTACTGAGAAGGATTCTGATAGCTTTGGTTTTGCCATTGACTATTGTAAGGATTTGAAAATTGTAATGGGTCCTGAGGCATACCTTGTCGTGAAGCCCATGGTCGACGTTGAGCAATGAAGAACACTTGCTCGTTGTCTCCTTCTATCTTCATGTACTTGGTAGGCAAATGTTGATTTTCCAGGTTCGCCACCAGCTTGCATCCGTAGTCACTAGTACATTTCACCTTAAATTTCGACCAAAAAATTCAACCATATCATAAAAATGTTTAGCTTGGTCGCATTACAAAGGAAAACTTTTGTTTTTTTTTACTTTTAATCCCGTGTTGGTCTCAATTTCGACCAACGTAATAGTGTTGGTCTCAATTTCCACCAACGTGTGTTGGTCGAAATTGAGACCAAAATAGGATTAAAAGTTAAAAAAAACAAAATGAAACTTCATTTGAGAACTCAATCAGTTCATTAGCCAATAGGCTTCCCCTTCGAGGTCGCTCGCGTCCGTACACAAGGGAAACCTGTCTCAGGCCTATGAAACCAGTCTCATGCCTATGAAACCAGTATGATGCCCCGGAAGCCAGTATCATGCCTTGAAACCAATAAACATCACATCTTCGACCTGCATCTCTCGCTAAAATTACTGTAAACTGGAATTCAAGGCGGGAGGTTGGAGTTGTTGGCGATAGCAGGAATGTCGTATACAGAACCCCAATATTTCTAAATCTTATCTCCTGTGTATTAAATGAGGCGTAAGAAAATGGTTTTTCCTCTATGGATCATCACAGTCACCGAATTAGGAGGTTTTCCAGACGCAAACCTAAAAACAAAAATAGTTGTAGTCCATTCATTTCACTGAACT
>MU224827.1:257064-283395 GCA_018584345.1 Thuja plicata | reverse complement strand
AGGAGGAATTTAATTTAATTAAATAAGATGAATTTAATTAAAAGGGAGATTAAATCTTTTAATTAAATAAGAATGATCAAACCTTAGGAAATATTGAAATAATTGAATAAATTACAATTTGATCAAGAAAATTGATTTGAATTGAAAATGTTCCAAAACATTGATTCAGAAAATTGATAAATTGATAAATTGATAAAATAATAAATGGGGTCCAAAGTCTAGGCGACCATTTTAGGGTGCATACACATAGGTACCCATCCACTGCATCCGCCTAGTACATAGGAACAAATATTGAATACATAGCTAACTGTTGGAAATACAATAATGGGAAAGCAAGATACTAAGAGGGGGGGGTGAATCAGATCTTCAAATATAAACACTTAAATCAAACTGATTCACATTCATACATAAATGAATCTAATGTAATCTCAGATAGCATCCACACCATGAAATAAGTAACACATCACACAATAACTTGGTAACCCAAAAACCCAAATAGGTAAAACTGGGGTGGGGATGACACCCACAAAAGTCTCCACTACTGCAGTAATAAAGTGTACATGTTAAGGTTACAATGTTTGATTACAAAATTTAATCTACCCTATGAAAGGTTTGCTCTGTTAAAAGCTTCAGATCATTACAATCTACCTTGTTAAAGGATTTAAACTTATAATAAAGTAAGCACTATGTTAAGAGATAAATAAAGGTCTGCTAAAACCACTATGTTAAGAGATTTTCAATATGCACTTTGATGTTGATGACAGATCTCCTCTTTTTAGTATCTCTTCTGATCTTATAATCTGATATACCTTTACTCTGATGTTCACTGTGTAATGCTCTGCTTGATCTCTACTTCTAAACAAAATAACCCTCTGTGCATTTCACTTTTAAAAATGCAGTCACTTCAGCAACTTCTCTTCTGCCTCTTTCACATACATAAAAATAGGGTTTCGAAGCAATCTAATATATCTATACAGATCTAACAGTGAGATCTAGAGCAACGATCAAGATCTAATACCCATACCATGATGGTATTACAATTAATGCTTACAATGAATCATGCATAGGATAAAACAATTAAATGCATAATTAACTCTGTATAAGAATATTAAATGCATACATTAGTCAGCCCAAAAAGCTTATACAAGTCAGTCGGATCACTTATCCTTGAAGTTTGTATCATTCATGACAAGTATACAAAAAACTGTTCTGCTCGGCACTTGACTGTCTGTCGCTTGACACTTAACATCCTTGTCTCTACTCGGTTCGGCAATGTAACTCGGCATACTGAAAAAATGCTCGGACTTGAATAGTTTTAGCTAGGCCACAGTGATAGCCAACTAAAACTGCCTAATGAAATGACTAAGTGTTGGGCACTAATCATCAACAGAACTTAAAGATTAACAATCTCCCCCTTTGATATTAGTGGCAAAAACACTTATCATTACTTATGTACATTTCATCAAAATATTGCCTAAGTACGCTAAGTACTCCCCCTACGAATATACTTATACAAAAAAATTTACAATGCCTTCAAAAATTATATACAAGTGTACCTTTGTTGTACCTTTGTTGTACTGATGTATCATTTCATACTTCTTACTAACTTCCGTACTAGCTTCCTCCTTCAGTAGTACTAAATTCCTTACTAACTTCCCCCTTGTTTTTGTCACTGATTGCTGGTGGGGTTAAGTTATACTTATCCAAAAATTGCTTATGAAGCTGCAGGGTGGATTCAAATGTTGTATCCCAGCTGTCCTTTGCAACCTTCATAACTTCCAGTTTGATTTCTAGCTCGGCAGCTAGACTCACTAAACTCTCTGCAGTCGATAGATTTGCACTACTCTATGATAATTCCTTTGCTTTTGAGAGTTCCTTATGTATTACCTCCAAATGAGGCAATAAGCTTGTCTGAATAGTTATCAACTTGGCCCTTATGCGACCATCATCAGCCATAAGCTCGGCTATTCTCCTTTGTGCATTTATCAACTTATTAAAATGTAAAGAACTGGAGCTAGTATCTTTACCTAAAGTATTACCTGTTGATATCAAATCTAACTATAGCTTCTCAACAAGCTGTAAATTATCCTTTGTGAAAAATTCAACATCACATAATTTCTTATACAAAGAATAAACATTGGCTGTAACTTTCTCTAAGGTTTCTACAAGAACAAAAAGTTCAACCAGTTTTGTTGCTATCTCTTCTAAGATCTTGTCTAGAACTTTGCTCTCAAATCTTCTCCTAGACCATTTTAGAAGCTTCTCATTGTTGTTTATGTCCTCATCTGTTACTTTCTGTACAATGGTGATGAGTTGATCTATGATTGGAGCCTGAGGCATTTCATCCTCTAAGTCAAAAGCTTTTGTAAATATGTCTTTGATATCATGCAACACCTGCTTTTGCTTTTGTTATATCTTCAATTCTTCCTGTCTCTTCTTCCTTTTAAGTAACTCTTGAAGAGTCCCAATTTGTTCAAAAGATAACTCATTGGGATCCCATTGTGGAATCACAATGACTTCATCTAGTGTTACATCTAAAATCTATGACTTCTTCTTCAAGATCTTCTTCTTCTTCATTTCTGGAGAATTTATGCTCGGCAGCATAATGTATTTCCCTTTGATAGTTTCTGTATCCAATGCCTCCTTCAATTCTGTCAATATAGTCTGTGGATGCTCTAATACCAATTGTTGGAAATACAATAATGGGAAAGAAAGATACTGAGAGGGGGGGGGGGTGAATCAGATCTTCAAATATAAACACTTAAATCAAACTGATTCACATTCATACATAAATGAATCTAATGTAATCTCAGATAGCATCCACACCATGAAATAAGTAACACATTACACAATAACTTGGTAACCCAGAAACCCAAATAGGTAAAAATGGGGTGGGGATGACACCCACAAAAGTCTCCACTATTGCAATAATAAAGTGTACCTGTTAAGGTTACAATGTTTGATTACAAAATGCAATCTACCCTGTGAAAGGTCTGCTCTGTTAAAAGCTTCAGATCATTACAATCTACCTTGTTAAAGGATTTAAACTTACAATGAAGTAAGCATTCTGTTAAGAGATAAATAAAGGTCTGTTATAACCACTATGTTAAGAGATTTTCACCTGATACAATGATTAGAAAGTCTCAAGTATTGATCCTTCGATATGCACTCTGATGCTAATGACAGATCTCCTCTTTTCAATATCTCTTCTAATCTTATAATATGATATACCTTTACTCTGTTGTTCAGTGTGTAATGCTCTACTTGGTCTCTGCTTCTTAACAAAATAACCCTCTGTGCATTTCACTTTTAAAAATGCAATCACTTCAGCAACTTCTCTTCTGCCTCTTTCACATACATAAAAATAGGGTTTCAAAGCAATCTAATATATCTATACAGATCTAACAGTGAGATCTAGATCAACGATCAAGATCTAATACCCATACCATGATGGTATTAAAATTAATGCTTACAATGAATCATGCATAGGATAAAACAATTAAATGCATAATTAACTCTGTATAAGAATATTAAATGCATACATTAGTCTGCCTAAAAAGCTTATAAAAGTCGGCTGAATCACTTATCCTTGAAGTTCGTATCATTCCTGACAAGTATACAAAAAATTGTTCTGCTCGACACTTGACTATCTGTCGCTTGACACTTAACATCCCTATCTCTACTCGGCTCGGCAATGTAACTTGGCATATTGAAAAACTGCTCGGCCTTGAATAGTTTTAGCTCGGCCACAGTGATAGCCAACTAAAACTACCTAATGAAATGACTAAGTGTTGGGCACTAATCATCAACAGAACTTAGAGATTAACACTAACTCCATCAAACCAAGGAAGCATTAGAACCAACAGGAGATACCCCCCATAATGTTGAGCAATGAGAGGCATGACAAGTAAACTGAAATAGACTGCCAAGAACAACAGCATGATGAAGAACTAGGAACATGTAGAAAGTGCAGAAGAAAGTAAAAGCACGTATAAAGGATGGTGTCATGAAAGGATCACTCTCTTGACACAAAACATGAGGCTAATGTTGTGGAAGGAACACTCACTTGACAAAGCTAGATGAAAAACAAAGCAAACATTAAACCCCCCCATGGCACTTTATAATGTAGTGCAAGTACAAACAGGCACAAAATGTGCAAGATCCCAAGCATGTAACAGATGACACTTTATCTCGGTGTGTTTGCAAAAAAGGAAATGCTATAGAAATAGATGTATACAATGCTTAGGAATGACAAAAGGTTGTATTAACATGAGTAACAAGTAAAAAGGAGTCATCCCATGCAAGGAAAATGATCTCAGGACCTGAAACACCCAAGACATTCACAAATTGTAAAAAAGAAAAAAAAAACTAAATAAAATGTACCTGGAGAATATTCTAGAAATGAGACCCATACCAGAAGAAAGGGCACAAAACCATCTTCCCAACAATATGCAGAATTCAGAAAATGGAGTCTGGATGAGCAAGATATGGCTCCCAGAGTGCAAAAAAGAACCCTAAATTTGATTGGCAAAAACCCTGCAAAATAGAAAAATCAGGAAACCAAACCTCCAAAAATAGGATGGGATCAGAACGAGCTTTTCGACAATATCTTGTTTTGCCAAAAATGCCTTCATTTGCTCAAGATATGAGAAAAAAACCAACATGCCCTAGAAAAAGAAAGGAAAAAAGCCATTGTGGCTCACTAGCGGAGAGCTCCGGCTGAGCGGTGGAGGTGGTGGTGCATGGGCGGAGTGGTGGAGGAGGTGGTTGGGCGGCACAATGTCGAGCCCGCAACTCTGCGCGGAGCAAGTCAAGCCCGCAGCTCGAAGCTGGGCTGAGCTCGCTACGTTGCGGGTGGGGGCCACCACTGAGAGACCCCAAGTGCACTGCGCTTTCAATTTTTCATTTTTATTTTATTGTTTTCTCGATCTGCATGCTAGGGTCGTACGATCTAAGAAAAAAAATATGCCCAGAGGTCAACTTGTCCAAAATAGACAAATTTTATATGGAAATAGGGGTTTTGGGGCCTTTTGAGCGCATTCATGATGTTCATTTGAGCCCAAAATGCCCATAAAAATGCTACCCTTGAATTCAACACAAAACCTCTAAAAACACAGATATAAAGAACAAGGCCCAAAATCTCTCATGAAGAGAACAGGGGCATGAAGAGCTGGAGCTTTGATACCATGTTGGAGTTGATGAAAACTCAACCCTACAGCTCCCAAGAATCATATGCATGCAAACATGTCACGAAGGGACAAACAAAAGCTATGGAGGCCAAAAACAACATATCCATTGAAGAGGAAACATATTGTTCAAATATTAGAGAAAAAACTCTCAATACAATTGCATCCTCAATTAATTAATAATTTACAAAGAGGGAATCCTTATAAAAGGATACCGAAACCCTAAAGGGGAAAAATCTAGGTTGCATAATAATAATTAATAAAATAATTAATTATTATATGCATAAAGTTTAGCTTAAGTAAAATAGAGATAATAAGTGACTTAATAATTAAATCAAAATGATTTAATTAATAAGTGAAATAACTTATTACTCTAACATGTTATTGGTCCAATAACAGGAAGTATATGTCTTTGGCCTCCACTTAAAAATACCTACAATGTCAAAAACACACACATGTTTATGAGCTTATAAATTCTCCTATTTATTTCATTAGCTATGATATTTTACTCCATGTTTGTAATGTCATTTCACAACTTTACCTTGATTTCATGAAGCATTGACTAGAAGTGTTTATTTATAAGAATTTGTATCTCAGCTAATTATGTTAAATTATTGTGATATATAATGATGAATAGTTATGATTAAATGTCAAGCATTTTGGAAGGATTTACAAGTTGCTCGTGGAAATATTAAACTTGTTCATGTAGCTGGAAAGAAGAAGAAACAAGTTGATAGTTGTAAGCATTTAGCTATTGTTGGAAAGTGGG
The DNA here is from genome assembly GCA_018584345.1 of Thuja plicata. Lineage (NCBI taxonomy): Eukaryota > Viridiplantae > Streptophyta > Pinopsida > Cupressales > Cupressaceae > Thuja > Thuja plicata. Next base: position 277,440 of record MU224827.1, on the reverse strand, counting down.
AAAAAAGGTCAAAAAGAAGATTTAGTGGGTTGGGGATATATCCTTTGTTTCTTAATGATATTTATATTTTAAAAATTATCTAGAAAGATGAAAAGGAGGAGCATGGGACATAAAAAATTGTTTGAAGAAATTTTCTTGATATTAAATGAGTTATTTTATCATAAGTTGATTAAGTAAAAAGTGGTGAGATTAGAGAAAATGGTTGAGGAATGTGTTGCAATTTGATATTGAATCTTTCACTTCATGTTGATGTTGCGGATTAAGAATAAATGCAATCATGTAAAGAGGGATAAACATTTAAAACAATTAAGACATGTAAATACTATACCTGGATAACCCTTAACTGTGTACCATATATCCATAAGCCCTAACCATGTAACTATATATACTCAACCATATACCCTACAACCTTATACTCAACCATATATATAATCTATATCCTATGTAGAAAGTAGAACTGGTTACAATAAGACCTTCAACATGACTATCCTGTGATTTCTTGGCCATTAGGAATCCATTCAAACAAAACAAAACATATATGTGTTATTTTTCCATAGCACATGCATGTTATTGGTCCATAAACATGGAGTAAAAAATGTCACAGCTAATGAAATACATAGGAGAATTTATAAGCTCATAAACATGTGTGTGTGTTTGACATTATAGGCATTTTTAAGTGGAGGCCAAAGGCAAAACAATACTTTTCAAAATCTTACAACATCAAAATACAATTATGACTAAAAATATGTAGAAACATGAATAAACACTCTCTACTCTATTTAGTTAGGAATTTATTACTAATTATGGAAGAACAAGTCACATCCTCACTATTATGGAGGATTAATAATTGTTAGATAGTTGTTTAATTGTGTAATAAATCCAACCTCAAGATTCTACCTATAAATGTTGGACCTTGCCATAGTTGAGAAGAGGAGAGTAACGAGTTAGTGCTAAGTTTTGTTAGTAGTGTCTTTCTTCAATCAACAAGTATGATATCACTCCATGTAATTTCTATCATTTTTAATAAGAAGATGATTTTTGATAATGAATCTTGGAGATTGAATACTAATAACATAGATTGTAGCCACTCAAGCAAGGGTCGCTTTCAAGAAATTGCGACCATGTATTAGTTTAGATTGTTGTTTAGATGCATAGCTATTTTTAATGAGTTGTTTGGGATAAATTATGTTGTGGTGTAATCAATTCTAGTAGTTTTGGACCACACATAGTCATTGTTAAATTACTTAACCAGTGACCTACAACCACTATTTTGTACATAGGTTTAGTCACAACATTGTTTATGATTTTCTTTACAGTTTAATTTGGTTAGTTTCCTTTATGTAATTAATAATATAACTTAGTGTCTCCCATAGCTCACATTCAGTACAAACCCATCCCAAGTTTAGGCCTACTTGGTTGATAATTAAATGAGCCCATTTGAGTTCTTAGGTTACTTGATAAGGGATATGTTGGTCTATTAAGTTGTATGTATTGAGCTGTCTATATCAATATTCTACATTTTGATGAAACCAATCATTTTTGGAAACATTGTCAAGGATGGTGTCTAGCTATGAGGGTGTCTAGGTTTCTGTACAATAAGAAAGGGATGCATGGGGGATTGGTCCTATTTCCTATGGCACGGTAGGAAGGAAAATGACACACTAGGATCAAGTACAACTCAAGCACTAAGCGGGTCAATGATTCCTTTGTTGTAATGAATTAGAATATGTTGAATTAAGAAGAATATGATTGGATGATGCAATATAGAAGACAAAATAAGCCAAAATGACAGGTTTTAGATTACACAGATTGACAAGAATAGATAGTAACCTATACATACCAAAAACAATGACCAAACAATAGTAGTAAATTGAGGTTTTAGCTTGAATTTGATCTACAAGGAAGAGGTCACCCAGGGTATCTTGTTCCTAGGAAGATGTCGCCTGAGTCATCCTATTCCCGGTAATTTTTTATGTCCAATTCTAGACTATCCATCAAATCCTGTACTCTCCAGATTTGGTCCTGATACATTCACCACCTATTCCTACGCATAGAAAAACAAGAAAAAGGGTTGTGCATAGGGGTTTGCCTTAGTTTAACCCTGGGTTGGAATCAACCTTGAAATGAAATAAATTAAATGAAAGCGTGTTGTCATATAACAAAGGCTAGATTTGAAAAATGAAATCTATCATACCTTGGAAATGCAAATGCTTCTTTGAGTGTGATAAAGTATGTTGATGCAATAACTTTGACTTCAGACAAAAACCCAAAAGGAAATCACGAAAGAGTAAAGCCTTGTGTAATATATACTGTAGTTTTCCACAATTCTTGATTGAGAAGAATAAAGACTTGACGACTTGAATGAATGTGGATGGATGCATGCACTATGATCTTCTTCCTTGATTGTAGAATCCTTTACTTGGCCTTTAATGAGGTGAAGAAGCTTGATCCATGGATAATATTTCCTTGAAGACACCTTATCATGCTTGAAATATTGCTTGAGAATGCTTGGATATGAAATTGTAGGGGAGCTCTTGAAATCTTGATCTTGGTTGTGAATGCTTGATTGTGGATGTACAAATGAAGAGAGATGGGTTGCTTTTAAACCTCTCACAATATTCCACAGGTCAAAATTCAAAGGAGGTCGACACAAATTCCAAAATCTTGTTAAAAGCACAAGATGGGCCCTCAATTCAAATCTAGGGCCAAACATTGAGGAAGATGAAACCTTGGGTGTCTTCTTCCTGAGAAGAGGATGTCTTCCTACCAATCAAGCACAAAACCAAGACCATAGATCCCATGTAGCGAGGGGATGCCAAATTACAAGGTACAACTAATTTCAGGACCGCGAAGAATAGAAAATGCCACAGATGGTAACATAGGGCCCATGTTGGGAAACCAATTATTTAAGGAGAGAAATAATAAAGGAGCACACTTAGAAAGAAGCGCTCGCATCGATTTTGGTGAAATTGAATTAACACATGACTCAAATTTGAATTTAAGTGTTCATTAAGTGCAACATGAAGTCCCATTATGCATGTTAAAATGAAAACACACTAAGTAGGTGCTAAATAATCATGAAATTCTTCAAACCAATAAGGTGCTTAAAAATTACGATGGTACAATTTCCTAAAATCTTTTTCTTATTTACTAGAATCATAATTTTCATTGAAAGCACTTAGGATTATTAGGAATTTTGTAAAGTACCACAAGAAGATCTAGTATTAGAGGTTAAATGTGGACTTAGATCCATGAAGCGCAGCATCCAAAAGCCAATATATTAGTAACAAGTTTGGGACAACAAGAAGAAGCTAATAACTTTGATAAAGTGTTAGACCACCCTTTTTTGAAGGAGAAAATTGATATGCTTGAAGAGAGTAAGTTAGAAATCAATGAAGACATGGTCTCTAACATCATAGAAAAATTTATTCAAGAATTAATCCCAAGATAACACTTGTTGAATCAAGAAATTCTGACCATAACAAGACATTTCTTTATGAAGAGGCAAATGAGGAAAACCTTGTTTTGTAAAATGAAGAAGTTAACATAAACAAGGTTGTTGGTTAAGATGAACGTGATATCATATTAGAAATGCCTCTCTAAGAAGATAATCTTGATGTTCCTATGAATCCTCAAGAGAATTGCCATAAAATCAAATCAATCCTCTCATGTAGAATAGTAAATAAAAGATTGAAGAAGACCGGTTTTGGGATGACTTAGTTTTACTCAAATTTAGATGTTAAACCAATACATTTTGTAGAGCAACATCATGAGAAACATGAGTATAGTATAGATTTTTTTTATTTTTCTCTCAAATCAATCTCACAAAATGGACTTTATAAATAAAAAAGAGTGTAAAGAAGAAACCAATCAACACAAAACCAACAAGGAGGTTTCAATTTTTTTTATTTCACAATGATGTCTTATTAAACATATAGATTTAATGGAGGAAAATAAAGCATCACAAGTTATGTTTGTACCCATGTTTGAAGTTGCAATTGAACATGAAGTTAAATATGCAACTACATATGAAGAAGAATGGTTTCATCTTACTCATACACTTCAAACCAATAATATGTATCATCAACATGAAGTAGCAAGTGAGTTTGTTTACATCTTTCAAAAGGCATTACAACTATTTATTAAGTTTCTACTTATGTTTCACCTTTTTTGGGTTGCTCTCAAATATGTGAAGCATTGTAAGTTGTTGAGAAATTTATACGATGCTTCTTCCTTTATCTTGTAGTCAGTGCCTTTTTCTCATAAAAAATATTTGGATCTTCATTATGTTTTGTGGATGTTTGGGAGGCCTAACTATTCATCAAACAAATGATATGCATTTTTTGTTGAACACAAATTTTCCCCTTCAACATAGAAAATAGGCAAGGCTTATGTCGTAGATGGGACACTAAACACTTGCTCTTGATCTGATTATGAAGGAATAAATATATGCTCTTGAAAACAATACCCTAACAATGTCTTATACCATGAAATCCCTTTGTGTACTCTTATCTACTCAATTCTTCACTATTTTATAGTTGCTTGACCCCATAAATATGCAAAATCATTGAATATATTTACATTTTTGGCATAAAATAGTCTATGTTTATTATATTCCATCATATAATCACCATCAAGTTCATCAAAAAGACATCATTGGACTCATCTTCGGGTCTTTTGTCATATGAAAAGTGCAAAATATATTCAAGCCATGTTCCAGATGAGGTGCATGATCCAATGTAAGACGTGCATCCAAGGAAAGCCATACATATTTAGGAGGTAGTCTAAAATGATCGTGTATGCTATTTTTTAAAAAATTCTCTTGATATTGTTGTGTCAAACAATTTTCTTGAAAGTGCTTCTTCATGTTGGTCATATTGGTTACCACTTCTTGCAGGAGTGGGGTTACGAAACTTGGGACCATTTGTCTTTGATTTTAGAAGTGTTGATAATGTCATCTTCTAACCTCATTGCTTTCTTTTAAGCTTATTTGGGTTCATTAGTTCCTATGGATTTGACCAATAAAGCAATCTTTTATGGAAGGGCCTTGATTAAGTAGTACAAAAAGGATTTGAGGAGAAGGCCTTATATAATTACTATTTCTTCCAACAATTTGGTTGAATCTTGCAACAAAATCTTTCATGGACGCATTATTATCTTTCTTCACATTTGACAATTGACCAAAAGAAATTAGCCATCCTTAACTAATTTGCGTGACAATAATTTTGTTCACATGGTTTCTCATTGGGCAATGCAACCTGCAATTAGATTATGAAACCATTTGTTGTTGTTTCAACTAGGTTTCCAACAAAGAGTTTGACTGCAACATCTTTGTGTTCCACTCCCATGATGTTGTAAGCTACGATAAATGTTGATACGTCCTCATATAGGTGTTGAGAGACATTACCATGAAAGTTTAGGAAAAAAATTTCTTGATATTAATGGAAAATTATGACAATTACAAGCGACGAGGAACCATGGAGACTCCCTAAGATAATAGAAGTAGAGTTGAATCGTTGTCATGTATTTTATTGCCCATTTCTTGGCTTGTTTCTTTATCAATGAAGGTGAACTTTCACTTGAACTTGGCTTAGTATGATTTTCAAAAGCAAGATCAAGAATCCTTACCTTCCTCTCTGATATGATGTACACCTTATTAGCCAAGATGGTGATGATACGATTTTCTATTGTAACCTTAATATGTTGTAAGTAATTCCCTAGAAAAGTTGTCAAAAATCTATTCGTGTTTCAATTTGTCCTTTTGAAGACAAATTAAATCAGATGGTGTGTATAGTTGATACATTACTTGATTTATAATATCAATCTCCCTAATACCTAACAAAACCCAAAACTTACAATTATAAATGTATCATCCTAAAAAGATAGCACCTATAATTGGATGCTCAAATAGGCCCCATTTTGGTGATTTTCAGATTTCATGTCTGTTATGCTTGAGAGCTACCTATATACCCTTAATTTGGCATCTTCTCTACCTTCCCAATCTCTCATTTAAATATTGACTCTTTCTCTTATGTACATAACATCCAAGGCATTGTGTTCCCCCACAATTGGGCTCAAATTCATATTGGAGCTCGTTGCAGTGTTTTAATGGGAAATTAGATCTCGTGGTTAGGTCAATTTTGAATCTTGAAATGTTGTGAGAAGTATATAAACACCCCATCTCTCCTCATTTTGGTATCTATTATCAACCACAAGTAATAATTCATGATCCATTATCAACCACAATCAGTAATTTAAGACCCATTATCAAGAAGGCATTTATGATCAAGAAATCAAGTTCAAGATTTGAAGGCAAGGATCCTAGATCTAACATTTCCTCAAGCATCTAAGACATTTTGAAGGAAATATTATCCATTTTATCAAGATTCTCTCCCACGATGGCCAAGTAGAGGATTTCTCGACCAAGCAAGAAGATCCTTTGTCTATCTACATGCATTTTTCCTTCATAGAAAGTGTTCATCAAGCTTAAGAATATTGAAGATGTAGGAGTGGAAATCATATATCCATGCATTTGTGAAGGGAATCCTTGATTCAAAGTCAAAATCCAACTAAAATTCAAGAAATATCCAAGCATCTTCATAAATATGTGTGATTTCTACATCCATTCATGAAGGTATACTTATTTGCAATGTAAATCTAACATTCACATTTTCATTTACATAATTTCATTTATGCAATTTCATTTCATTCTTAAGGTTGATTCCTTAATGGGGTTTGACCAAGGCAAATCCCTTTCCACAACCTTTTCCCCATTTTTTGTGTGTAGAAACATGTGGCGTAGCTGTCAGAACTAATCCAGAAAGTGTGGGATTTGTCAGGTAGAATCGCAGGGAACACCACAAATGTTTGCAAACTATTCCCGGGAATAGAATGCCTGGGACATTCTGTTCCTTGCAATTCAACTCTAAATTCAGAGTGCAGGTTAGTACAATCTTCTAGATCTCGTGTCAAGTCATTGCAATAGTCTTTTTATTTTTTAGTTAGTCTGTATTTCTTGAATCTTGTCAATTTTACTTATTTAGCCTCCTATTTTGCATCATCATATAATTTTCCTTCAAATCCAAGTTCCCTCAATCCATTACAACAAAAGATCATTGAACCATTCAATGCTTGAGCCCCACTCGAGCCTATTGGGACATTTTCCTTTTAAATTATGCATTGGGGAAAGGGGGACAATCCTTGCATCTACATTGTTCCTGTTTTCCTTACCGTACAATAAATAAAGATTACAAGTATGCATGCAATACACCATTAGAACATGGTTTCACATTAAATTTAAATTGTTAATATGACTATATTTTTGTCTTCATTGCAAATATTATATTTTCAATAGTCAAACTTTGTAGCAAGATTTTTTTAAAAATAATTTCATTAAAATTTTACTTTAAAGCAACCCTATCCCTATTTAATAAAATAAAGAAGCAAAATAAATTAATTATTAAATAAATAATTGAATAAAACTCTAAAAATAAGTTCTCATCCATCTCTTTCAAAAAAAAAACATCAACTTTTTCATTTAAATTACCTTTGAAAATGAAAAATAACTTAGACTTGCAAAGTTGGCTGAATCTTCCAAACTTTGGCAACTTTTTTTAAAAGCTTATGCAACTTGTTGAACATTCCTTTTCTCAAACACTCTTGAAATTGAATGTTCAACCTCAACAACTTGGTATCAACTCCTCTACCTTGGACACCATAATGATTTTTTCGTTGACTTGTCTCATATGGAAAAATAATCTTCTACGTAATGATTCAACATGTGCTAAAGTGCCATATAAATGATTGTGTTGAAAACTTTGATATACTTGATTTAGAAAAGGAATTTGTTATATTTGTGAATGTCAAAACCTTGAAACCCTCACCCATGGCTACATCCCATGCTTTGGATTGCTATTTAACTTTCTCCTTAATCATTCACCTTATTTTAGAGCCCAGTCCTTGACTTCACTTTTTTTCTTCTCAAGTGAACATTTTTCATACATTCATGGCCTACTTTTTCCATGGTTAAACCATTCAAATTATACATCAACTGCAAAACTTATATTCCTTCCTTTTGAACCATTTTCATTGATTCAATGCCTAGTTTCTCTAAATGACTTGGTTATTTTTTTTACGGAAACATCTCTCACTATTTCCCCTGGGCACAACTATAGGAAATATGAATTTATTCTTACAACCTAGATATATGATAGAATATTCCTTTCCATGCATAATTAGTGTAGAAATGGTTGAGTAGAAGACAACTTAATGAATTTTAAATAGGAGAATAATGACTGGCTATGAACATGATTTGTTACTAGTGATTTATTTTAATTGAATAAATTATAAGTATAAATTACATAATAATGGGCAACCAATTGTTGCCAAAATAAAATCAGTTGACCAAAACAACTCAAGAGTTCATACAACTTTGATCAAATAGATTGTAAAATGCAAATGTGGTGACCATTGCAAAAACCACAAAGCTGACAACAAAACTTAGCAGTACAAGATACTTAAAATAGCTCCAATGGAGCATACAACCATATCAAGTCTATAAAGAAGTAATCTCATGAAATTATGAAGCATTGCAAACTGAATTTTAACATTTTTTTTAGTTGTTTAGAGCAAAAAGCATCAGTTTTGTAAAGTTTCAATGGATGGAACTTAATTCTATCAAGTTGGTTGCTAATCTTTCATCATTCTTTGGTCCTCCCTGCAATTGAGAACACAAGAAAACAATATGAAAAATGACATTAGAGTAAAACCTTAGAATATCTCCTTCCTATTGATCCTTATGATTAGAAAAAATAGCCATGCATCTACTTTTCCAAGTGTTAAGTAATATAATTTGTATCATAGAATCAACCACAACGTTTTTTTAAGATTCAGTCATAGAACAACTTCTTTCCAACTTAAAGAACGATAAAAAATAACTAGAATATAAGTAAAAACAAAATTCCACTTTTTCTTAGACAATATCCAGTCCCAAAAAATGTGTTTTAAATATTCATCCTATCGACAAAAGGGATCTTTATAAGGTTGGATTATCAACACCTCAATTGTCACCCACAGATATTTTGAAATGTAACTGATATTTAGAAAAGGTAAGATTTTCCAAGCTAGAACTTGTGCATTAGCCTCTGTTTTATAAAGCAAAATCTGAGCACTCAACTTTTCCCAAGTCTTTTCCTAGAATTTGCAATTCCATTTTTTAATCAATCTTGGATTTAATGGAAAATAAGGTAGGAGTTTTAAGTAAACTTTTTAAAGAGAAAAATTGCAAAATTGATGAGTAGACAACCACCACCAATCTTAGAGAAGTTATTCTCCAGCAGAGTGAATTTTTTCATGGTAAGCTCAATAGGGACCAACGATCTAACAAAGATGAGAAATTCCTTAAACTTTTTATTTAAGCCAAAGGCATGATTGGCCAAAGTCCATTCTGCAAAATTAAAGTCGTGCAAGTCTGTAAACTAGCAAAATCCTTTCTTGAAAAGATAATAGGAATGCATTTGAAAGGACATAGAAAGATGTTGTGCGTGATATTGAATCAATTTGTTTCATCGAATTAAAGAACCACCAAAACTGAAGCCATGTTGTAATGAGAGATTTCTCTAGTTCAAGAATTTGCAAACTTGTTGCCATGTCTTCTAGATTGATTGAAGAGGGAAGGATGCTTTAATATGAAAGGAAGGGGCCAACAAAATTTTGTCCACCCACTTGACTAATTTCCATTTTTTGTTGGTAGAGGCAAGGCTAATATGGAATCATAACAACTTTTTCCAAGGTTCATCTCCATTGATCGCTCTAATTATCCACTTCGTAACCAAGCACAACCCTTGAGTTTGGGGGTCTAAGAAGAGCCTAACCCCCCTTTTGATCTAGTTTGGATGCATTGAATCCATGAAGTGTACTTAAATCCAACATTGCCATTCCAATTAGACCAAAGAAAGTGGCAACCAAGTTTAGTAAGATTATCATAACTTTTTTTGAGGGCATCCAACATGAAGAGTAGTAGACATGAGAAACCAAAAATATATGATTTACCATTTGAATCTTCCCAGCTAAAGATAAGATTTTTTTTCCTGGGAGTACAATTTTATTTTGAATTTACTAAGAAACGACTTCCACATATAAGATAAAGAAGTTCCCAATCCAAATGAGATGCTCAAATAGAGAGAAATATGCCTGTGTTTAATTTGCTTCCATTTTGGAGGAATCCAAGGAGGGATATGATCTATATGAGTCATAATAAATTTATTTTTATGATGCACTAACTTGGATCCAGAAACTGAGCAATAAAGATTGAGAACATCCATAGTATTGGAGATCTCATCTTCAGATTTTTTAAGAAAATGCATACTATCATCAACAAAGTGGAAGTTTATCACAACTGAATTATTGGGAATGACAATACCTTTGATCTTATTCAATTGATTATATTTTTGTAACAAATAACAAAGGACGTCGGTTGTAAGCACATATAGAAAAGGAGACAATGGGAGAACTTTTCCAATAGAGCCTTGAAGAGGGAAGGGATTAAGCAGTTCTTTATTTATTATTAGTTAAGCATTGGCATATGCAAACAACATTTCAACATGTTTGCACAACTTAGGACCAAATCGCAACCATTGCATCATTTTGAGCATAAAAATCTAGCGCATCCTCTCATACGCTTTATCAAAATCACTTCACAAGGATGACATTCTGGCCTATTTTTTGGGACCATCATATTGTTTCCCATGCAAGGATGAGGTTATCAAGAATAAGAAATCAAGTTTCCTCGCGTCTAACAATGTTTTTAGCCACTGGTTTAATCATCGCAACCAATGCTTTAGCAATAATTTTTTATAGGAGGTATTAAGCAAAGTAATAGGTTGCCATCCTTATATTATGTCCTCATTTTTTCCTTTAGGAATGAGTTAAATAATTCCTTTGTTGATATTATACCCTAATGAACCGACATCCACAACCTCTAAATAGAGCAAATAAAATTCATCTTTAATATAATGCCACATGGTTTGATAAAATTCTACTGGAAGTCCATCAACTCCTGGACTTTTATTGCCTGCCATAAAAAAAAAACATGTTCTAATTCTTCAATGGAAAGGTTGTGATCTAAAAATTGACTGTAATCCTTGTCCAACTTCCTTGGAATATGATCTTTGACTATGTCTTCCAGAATTGGTTGGGCATCATGCCAATGATCATCTTCTTTAAATAAGCTTTCATAATAATTGTAAAACATGTTTTTAATCTCTTCTTGCTTTGAATGAAGAATGCCATTTTCTTCTTGGATAGCTCCAATATACTCCTTCCTATACTTATAATTGAGAAAATTGAAGAAGTATTTACAACCCATGTTCCCCTCCTTAGCCTACCATAATCTTGACCTGGTTTTAGCACCTTGTCCCCTATAATTATCCATATTTTGAAGTCGAACTTCTAATGTTTCTATAGAATTTTGTAAGTTAATATCATTAGTCCTACAATTCAATAATTTTCTATCGTGTTCAAGTTTTCCTTTGAGAGATTTTTCTTTGCACTTTCGTTGCCATACCATCCGTCTTCCAAATGCATGAAGGAATTCAACGCACCTTGAAATGGCATGACTCCACCATTCCCTTTGAGAATCCCAATGCCTTAGGGATAGAATTCCAATGCCCAATTAGAGCAACAATGCATGAAGGATTTCTTACTAATGATTTAGTGATCATGAAGCCTAGAAACCAAGTTTCATAGAGGTACTAACACAAGGCAATAGTTGTTATGGAGATTACAACATACTAGTCACAATAGTAGCCATTTGATCTATTTTAGAATAGTTGGAAAGCTATGTTGTTAGCTAGGGTCCACCCTTCTTTTTAAAGGTTTGGTATGTTTGGAAAAGCTTATCCTATATATACATACCTATACATGTATAATAATAATAATTTGTGCAAAAACATATATAGATTTGAGAATATAATTGATAGTGATATCTTTTACGGTTTTAGAGGGTTGCTTAGGTTTTTATGCACTTTTGTAAAATTTTATGCATAAAATGAATTTAAATCTATTTTATTTTTGAACAATGCTCTGTCATTTTTGAAATTGTAGACAACTAGTTTTTACCACCAAAATTTGTATATGGCGGAGACAATGACACAAATATTATATAAATTTGAAATTAATTATAAAACTAGTTAAAAATTTATAATTTTTCATAAAAAAATTAATAAAATTTTAAATATATATTAAATTAATTAAATTTGTAATAAAATATGTCAGTATTAGTAAAATGTGACAGTTAAATTGCACTTTTGTTGTTCTTATCATCAAGATTCAAACTTTATAAAGATATTATTCTTGAATGTTTATATTGAGAATGAGGTCCCCCACAAGTGAAATAAAAAGACGTTTACCCTTTAATTTTTTTTATACAAATCTAAATTATAATAAATTTTTAGGTTAATATTTGTTTTTTTAATATTAAGACTGAATAAGACACTTTGACACTTTTTTTATTTCAAACCTTCTATTATGAATGAATAAGAAGATAGAAAGCTATGTTATGAATCAGGGTTCACCCTTTTTTAAGGTTTGCTATGTTTGGATAAGCCACACACACACCCTTGTTTTGCCTCACAATGTAGCCATACGTGTCTATTCTATTCTTGGCTAGTCATATTCTCATTAAAGACACTATTTCCCTGAGTTGGAAATTTCTTCTCCAAGTCTCCATATAGATAACATCGCCAATGGTGCCCTTTTCAGGGTGCATTGACATAGTGCTGATGACACATAGGATAAAATGTATTTGCTAAGGGTGAACAACCTTCCTAATGGCAGCTTGGGTGAGGTTTGGATCCCTTGTGGTGGGAAGAACCATGTATAAAAATTATTCGAATAACTTTGCATTGTGCACATGAGCTTTCAAGAGCCATCCTTCCCCAATGATATTCCTTATGGCTCCGTTGTCCATGTCCGCGTTGTAGGAAAAAACCTCTGCAAGCTACTTGTCAACATCTCTCTGCTTGTTGCTACAACACACTCCAGAGATGGATATATAATCACTCTTCACCATAAAGATTGTATTGAAGAAAAGAAGACAGTGATGCATATGGGAATCCTACAGTTCCCGTGCATGAATAGTCATTTCAATATGTATTCTTCCTTTGGAAAAATCTTGTATGTTGTCACAAATCTTGTCTGTATAATTATTTTTAGGCTTCGCGCGTGCCTTTAGACATAATAATATCTTCAAGACCATTCCATGCCATTCACACATGATATTAGGCTTTCATTTGCATTGAGAGCATTTTTGACAAAAAAATTGTCGCCATATTGGCCTCACAGTAGATGTGTTTGAGCATGTTATCTATAATCTTTACCAACATGTCCTTGATAAGAATAATTGATACTTGGAGTTTCCAAGTGGGAGCATAGTTGCTCAGTACTGCATTGATGATAATGTTTGGATCACCCTCAATGTCCACAGTGGCCATGTTATGCTTAAAACAACATTTGAGGCCTTCATAGAGGGCAAATAACTTGACCTCATTATTGGTACCTTCTGGGATTTTTATTGCTCTGAGCCAATTGACAAAACTCGTGTGGTCTCTTATAATGAACCCGCAACTAGAATGGTTAGGGAGTGATTGTGAAGCCCTGTTGAAATTTAGTTTGATTCTTCCAGGAGGATATATATTAATTCACTCAAGGACAAAGAATCCCCAAAAGAGATGTCAAATCCTTGCAGCAGTAATCAACACAACGACACACAACAAGATACAAACAAGAACAACATTATTTGCATCTAAATAAAAATTATATTACTCAAAATTTTTTCATACATGTCAGCTTGTAAGGCATTCCCGGTTTAGGCCAAGTACAGAGAAAACCTAACCACAAAACCCAACTCAGACCTATCCCTAGATCTTCCTAAGGTTCAGAGAAATCCTCTAGAAGTTTGTCTGCTATTCCGTTCTTCTCTCAAATTCTTTAGGATGATCTCCCTCAAATGAGCGCAAGCTCTAAATTTATACACATCCACCAATAGGTAGACCTCAACAAACTTTATACATCCCAAGAAACGTGTTAGACCCATTCGACCTCAACCCAAATTAAATACAACATTTAATTCATTTCTCAAGGACCTATCCAACAACTAAAGTTGGCCACACATAGATCCACTTAGGAAATCATGCCATACAATTCCAACGATCAGAACAATGACCGCAATCTGGATCAATCGACCGGTTAACTCCATAGAATCAATGACATGAAGAACAACAACATGCCAATGAATCCACCATAACTCACACGAGACAACACCAAAAGAGTTGCGATCACAGGAACAACTTCCACATGACATCTCAGACACCATATAATGACCACACCCACTAAAGATCCATAGAACTCCACCGAACCAACAATCACCCAACCGGTGACCAATAACACAAAACAACTCACTGCAACTAGTTATCAGGAACTCAACAGCTTGATAAATAATCAACAGTATCACACAAACCGCTCCACCAAAAGAAGCGTGATCATAGAATCTATGAACAATAAGGAACAAACCCTTTTTACCGCTCCTCTCCAAGATCTCAACAGATCAACCGCTCCCAAGACCTCCATAAAACTGCCTCAAACCAAGAACTTCATATATCCAAAAGGAAACAACACTTAAATGATGCAAGTTCTTCAAAACCCCTAAATGATCCTGCATTAGAAACTTAGGGTAAATTGAAAAGTGTGTCTCACACTTAGATTCCATAAGCAAATCAAAACTCAACCACTTTATCTTAACCAATAGTTTCCCAATCCTCAAGGTTAAGAACATAAAACTTCACACAAGAACTCCCATTCCTCCCTAATCTGATCTCCACATCCTCTGCACTGAAACAGACCAAAAAATAAATACTCTATCAAGACCAAACTAATAAAAAAAAAAACTAAGCATTAGATCTGAAAATTATTCAATCAGTTTCAGCCACTCATCTTTACTCAAACCATACGTCTAATCAACAATAAGGAACTCAAGGTGCTCGCTATCAACATCAACCACCTCTACATCCTTTTGCAAATCAACAACATAAGTAACAACATACCTAGTCTACAAATCCTCATGAAAAACAACATGATAAACATCTCTAATGCAAACCATATCAACAAGGTTATCAATACCAACCTCCTCAACATCACCTTCGGAAACAGGTAACTCTTCCACCTCTTCAACAATCTCATTATCAACAACAAGATGCTCTGCAATTTCCACATCAGATCCATCCATCTGAACATGAAACCATCTACCACCCCAACCTCAGAAAGGTCAGTGTACACCTCTTCAAAAACAACATCAACTTGCCATTTCTTCCTTTGAACAAGCCTCTTCATAGGCCAATCAAACCTCTATCTGACCGGTAAATGCCAACTGCCATTACACATACTCAACTCTTCAAACTTATTGGCAAACTCCTCAAGTTGTCTCTCAAGTCTGCACATGATCCTTTCCTCTTCCATGTGAAAATTTTCCATCAATAAAGCCATCAGACTCTTTGTCCAAAGTTCAACAACAACAACAGATCCAGGGTTCCGATGCAATCTAGAAACAACAACCCTAATCTCTTCCAAGACCCTAGTCTTCAAACCAGTCATCTCAGTCCCGATTTCATCCTCCATCAGTTCAAGCAACCTAGAGTTCATTCTCCTCAAAAACATCCTTCCAAATCTAAGGTGTAACTACCTTCAATCGACGATATGATTCACCAAAGATGATACCCTAACCCTTGCAGAACCCTAGTTATCAAGAACAACTCATCTAACAATGAAAAGTCATCCTTCTGGCCACCTTGTGCAACTCCTTCGCTGATGTGAATTAGATCTAGTCTCTACCACCTCCCAACAACACCACGAGAATGCCACAAGTTCAGTATTCAGATCGGTAGCCACTACATATCCAAATCTTTTTCTCTGATACCACCTGATGCAGCCAGGGACATAGAATCCCTAAAGGAGATGTCAAATCCTTGCACCAATAATGAACACAATGGAAAACAACAAGATACAAACAAGAACAACATGATTTGCATGCAAACAACAAGTTTTATTACTCAAAATTTTGTTATACATGTTAGGTTGTAAGGCCTTCTCGGTTAAGGCCAAGTAGAAAGAAAACCTATCCACAAAACCCAACTTAGACCTATCCCTAGATATTCCTAAGTCTCAGAGCAATCCTCTAGCAACTTCTCTGCTATTTTTCCCTTCTCCCAACTTCTTCTAGATGATCTCCCTCAAATGAGTGCAAGCCCTAAATTTATACACAACCACCAATAGGTCGGCCTCAACAAAATTTACACATCCGAAGAAACGTGTTAGACCCAGTCGACCTTAACCCAAATTAAATACAATATTTAATTATTTAATTCATTTCTCAAGGACCTGTCCAACAAATCAAGTTATCCACACATAGATCCACCTAGGAAATCATGCCATACAACTCCACCAACCAGAACAATGACCACAACCTCAATCAATCGACCGGTTAACTCCACAAACCCAGTAACATGAAGAAGAACAACAACCCGCCAATGAATCCACCATAACTCACGCTAGAGAACTCCAAAAGAGTTGCAATCACAGGTACAAATTCCACATGACCTCTCAAACACCATATCACGACCACACCCACTGAAGATCCATAGAAATCCACCGAGCCAACAATCACCCAACCGGTGACCAAGAACACAAAACAACTCACTGCGACCGGTTATCAGGAACTCAACTGTTCGATAAAGTATCAACAGTATCACACAAACCGCTCAACCAAAAGAAGTGTAATCATAGATATAGAATCTATGAATAATAAGGAACAAACTATTTTTACTGCTCCTCTCCAAGATCTCAATAGATCGACCGCTCACAGGAACTCCAGAAAACTGCCTGAAACCAGGAACTTCATCAATCCAAAAGGAAACAACTCTTAAATGATGCAAGTTCTTCAAGAACCCTAGATGCTCCTGCATCATATATGTATATATTAAAGTTTTTTTTGATTATGTTACGATGATGAAGGATTTTCCAAACTGCAGAAGCTTCAATGACACTAGGGTTTCCTTGCAACCTTAGGGTAATTCTGTAGCTGGTCATGGTGGAGGGATGATATTTCTCAAGGTGGGCGGCGATTTTGGCAGGGATCAAGGGCGTGACCATGTGACCATACATGAAGAATGGTCTTAACTTCAACAGTACAAATTCAGACTATGATGCAAAGAGACTAAAATGGCGAATGCAAAGACCAAATTTTGGGGTATTCGAGGTAGGCTAGTCTTCCATTTTGGCGTATGGGAAGGTTGAATATAATGGTCAAGAAAATGGGTCAAAGCTGCAGAAGAAGGGTTTCCAGAAGAATGATCTGGGTGTGGGTTTGGAATGATCATTTGGCAGGTTTAGGGGTTCTATTCCTCATGGATCCTCTGCACATGATTTTCAAAAGGGAAGAACCCCCTTTAAATAAGATAATTTAGGCAGTGGGATACAACCATATTACCCTCGACTAAAACTTGCTCTGTGATATTGGAGGTTGAATTGGAGGAGGAGGTTGACCACAATGTGGTTGTCTTTTCAGAACTATGTCTGATCGGTCGATTCAGGGGTTTTTGGCCTAGTTTGATTAATCTTCACAAATGGATTTCAGAATATTGGGAGTCGATTCTTGAAAGCCGCGTTTAGATTTACCCTACGGCTAGGGTTTCTTCACAATTGTTTTTTAGAATGTACTAGTTAGGAATATGATCCTATGTAATTATCAATGGTACTGGAAGAACACATTTGCTTTGATGTTAAAATCCTGGCATCCAGACTTCGGTCCTGCTAATGAAGTCTTTGATAAGTTTCCGCTGTGGGTGGGACTTCCTAATCTGCTTCTATATATTTAGTTTGATTCTTGTTTTGCAGCAATAGGTGATGCTTTAGTGGTGCAGGAGCACCTAGGAAACCTCCCAATCTTGTTCCAATTTTGGCTTGTAATGACCCTAACCAAATCAGTAGCTTTTAATTTCGACCGTAGAAGGTCTTGCAAAGTGTGTAACTAGATGGATTAGTAGTTAGTGCTAAATCCAATCTAGTTTTTATTGCTTTCTAGTAGTTACTGCTTGTTTAGGCCTAAGGTGGGAAAATGGGTTCAAAGTGTCTAATAGCCTTTAAGGCTTGGGAGAGGGTAGCATAGTGCCTAAAATGGTTCCTAGATTTGTTCTACACCATTCTAGGTCGAATGGAGACCCACAATCATAACTATGCAAGAAGTTGCAAAAGTTGTCAAAAAGTTACTTAGCAACTTTTAATGTTGCATGACAACAAATGGGAAAAATGGATTCCCTACGAGGAGACATTATGGGTAGTTTCCATAATGACCTATAATCATGGGCATGGCATGTTAAGGCTAGGAAGATCCCATTTCCTGAGGTAGTGTGTGATGTAGTAAGAATTTTGAAGTGAATAGAGGCTCTGTGTTCTGGTTTTCTGCAACAGTCGACTTGCTTTGAGTGTGGAAGTGTTTGAATGGATTGAATAGCTTGTTCTAGTGTTGGATCCGTGTTGTGAAGATAGTTCTAAGAGTTTTTCATTCAGTGGTAAAGTTGTTTTGAGTAGAGTAGATAGGTTTTGTAAATTATTTTGAAACTAGTATAGTTGTTGTAGGAGACAAAGTGGTTTTTGGTTTCATGGCTCCCCCATAGAATCTGACCATGGAAATCACCATGGCCTAGATAAATCTTGTAGGGGAGCCTCTGTATAGTGTAAATACTCAAGTAGGAGGTTTGGAGAGCCAGTTTGCTAATTTTAAAGTCACGCCCTAGGCGAGCAATGAGTGTCTAGTTAGGTGCATGTCAGGGAGAAATTTGAGTGCATGTGCAAGGTAGTGTTTAAGAGGTTCAAACCAAGTGTGGTTTTAGAAGCCTTAAGGTCCTATAGATCCCTAACAGAGAGCTTAGGTCTTCGCCAATCCATCTAGATAGATTTCTAGCTAGAAATCAGTGGATTGCATATTATGAACCAAATCAGCTCTATTTACCCTATATTATAGGATACTACTGTACGGATGACCTAGGAGTCTAAGACCTCAAAAATATTTTAGGTCTTGGAAAAGGGTATCAGGATCCTAAGTTTGTTTTTGGGGTTATTTGGGAGTTTTAGGAAAGAATCCAAAAAACCCTCTGGACAAGGCTAATTGTGCAATTAGGCATAATAGGAAAAAATGGAGAATCAATCTTGAACTTGACTGATTGGAGTTTGAAGACCCATTCCAATGGAGTTGGAAGGATGTCAAAGGGAGGTTGTTATGGTTGACACAACCCTTGCAGCACTAGTGAATTTATTATGAATAATTTGTACTTGGAATCATCCAAGAAAGAGTGAAGATTGGAAGTAATTTTAATGATTGGAAATCCTTCAAGGTTAAGCACAAGGAGACTAACTCTTGGGGTTGAGTTAGGATAGTCTTAGGGTTGGAGACTTAAGACTATTGGGGTCCTAGAAGAGAGATTGGGATCCTAAGAAGACTAGGACAAGTAGAGTCCTAAGTAGAGTTTGTGCGAGCACACCTTGGAGTTCTTCCATCATTTAGGGAACTTTTTGATGGTGGACGAAGGATCCTCAAATATGCTACACTCCACTTTTGCTAGGATCTTGGTGGAAATGGATACTGCTAAGGGGCTTCTTGCAGAGATTATGATAAAAAAACTCAAAGGGTAGCTGGATTCAACCTCTAGATTATGAAGGGATTCCCTTCACATGTAGATTATGTTTTCAGACTGGACATATGGTGGCTTAGTGCAACAAAGTTAGAGTGCACAAGCTGGTTTCACGGTGGAAGGATGCTTCTACCCAACACTATACGGTTGAGAAGAAGGTAGAGTAACAAAAGAATTTTTCTCAAGCTGTGGTTGGGGATCAGAATTAGGTGTCTCCTAAGGGTAAGGCAGAACAACCCACAAAAAACAACGATAGTATGGTTGTTGAGCATTGTGAAGGGGAGGTTCAACAACGTAATGGGGCTGCTACTCCAACAGGAAGGGAGAAAAGAATTCCAGTGGGGTCTTGAGATATGGAGGATAATACGTTGGTGGTCGGGGATCAATCCCAACAAGAGGAAGGGTGTGGAGATGATCATGCCCAAGATTATTGATGGCTTGCTCTCTAGATTGGCAAAATGAAGCTGCTAGATTAGAAGACGGTTGACACATTGTTAAAGACAAGAAGGGCAGGAAAGCAAAGTTGGGATCCTTCGACACGACTCTTTGTTCTCATCCGAAGGGAGGCAAAGTGTGTAATTCTTGATTTTGGTTCGTTAATGGACTCTTTTTTTACTATGCCTTGTTGGGAAGGTGGATT
>MU224827.1:206876-239094 GCA_018584345.1 Thuja plicata | reverse complement strand
AGTGATTATTAATGTTGGCATTATTGTTTTTGAACCGAAACATTGATATGGTGGTGTATATTGGCATTTTGTTATGTCATTTGAACTAAAACAACAATATATGTGGTGGTCTATTTTGCTATGTTGCTTTATTATTAATTTATTAGCATAGTCACGTATGAACTTATTTGATGCTGCATATGTTTACACTTACATATATATATATATTTTTGAAAAAAAAATATTCTTGTAGAACGAACCCAAAACGAATCGAACCCAGCCCAAAAAATTTTTGACCGAATTTCGAACCCGAATCTCGAACCCGCATACGAACCGGAATCCGAACCGGCAACTTAGTTATTAGGGCATGTGTGAAAATCCTCCAAATTTTGGGTCCTTTGCTGCCAATTCAAATTTGTACCATAACATACTTATTCCACCATTTAGCTTACAGAGGCAAGGAGTTAAGTGTCTTCTCCCCATAATATGTATATAGATTCTAAAATTCCTTGTACTGAAGTTTTTTTTTTAAGGGTTACTCATCAGTGTTTCAATAACATCTACCTGACATGAAGTGAAAGTAAATTTGGCATTTCTCCTTCAAACTTTTACTTTTATACAGTTTAAATATACGAACATGTTGTTACGAGAGTATTGCAGTGAAATTTATTTTGTTTTTGCATACATGGATGCCATTTCCACACTTTCCTCAGATGAAGTATAAATTATAAATCTATTTTAATGTCCAATACTTGTTATTTTCTACTTTCTGTTATAAAATACACCAAGTTATTCCTTTTATGTAAACAGAAAAAGAAAAGCGGTTACTGAAAACCAGTTTAAATGTTTGGTGAAAAATGTTTTATTCTAGTTACTGATGTATTGCTGCTCATATTTGTGGCTTAGGTTTTTTTGGCTGTCTATGTAACGAGTTCAAATATTATGATGAGTTAATTGTTTTATTGCTGTATAAACCATTAAGCCACCACTGTGGCCAAGACAATGGGCCATTTGACCGATCAAATTATTTTTCTGTCACTATGAATTAAAAAAACCAAATGGGTGTTGGTAAGATTCGGACCAACACTCGTGACTTCTATAGTAAAATTGGTTGTTGAACTTGTTGGAACTTGGGTATGCTATTCATCTGCATAGAGTTCTTGAAAATAGTTTATCCATAGACTGGAAAGCAGCTACAAAATGCAGCATGGTAGAATTGTGTGAGTTGTAGATGTTGCAGTTCACCATGGAGGTCGATCTAGATGTAGTGATGCCGTGATAGCAACCACAAGTCATTAAGAGAACTCAGTCACATAATTGTCTTAATCATAGAAGAAGATTAAGATATTAGGTATCTTTTCTTGGCAAGGTTCTGGACATTTTCATGAAAATGTCATAGGTTTTTCAAAATATCTTACCAAAAGTATCACAACAAATTAGGGTTTTTCCTTTATAAGCTCCAGACCTGCAATTTTTTCATCTATCTTATTGCAAAATTCTATAGATGTGTTATAGATCAGTTTTTCAAGGCTTGGGAACTTGACCCAACTTCAACAAGCTGATTTTTTACTTGGACTTGGACTTGATGCTCAGACTCATCTAAAACTCAGCAAATTGAAAAAACCATGAAATATAGAAACTTATAAGGATTTAAAACTTTATCATGCACCTTTTATCATACAAACTTTAAAGACATGATAAATTGATTAAATAGAAGTTACTTTGATCACATGCACAGTTATATATTGAGCATGAGTATAAAAGTGCATTTTAATTGAAGGAAACAACATTTTTAAACATATGAATATTGTCAAAAATGTTTTGGGGTACAAGACTCATGGATTATGATATCCATGTCATCAAAAACAGAAATCAGAATACGGAGTCATGAACTATTATAGAAAGAAGCTTGTATCCCTCAACCCAACGTTGCTAGCTCAATGTGGAGTCATGTGCTTGTATCTCAGACAAGTTTGCAAATGTTGCTATTGCCCTAGGAGCAATACTTAAGCAAACTACAAGTCACAATGTAATTTATTTTCCAGGAATTTAAATGGGAAAAAGTCAAAGAAATAAAAATTGTTGCTCTTCCATCTAGCATGGCCCAAAATGGTTTTCATATTTGTGTTAAAAAACTAGAGCAGGGCTTTAAGTGGCAGCACCCTTTGTCGGGCTCTAGGGACAATGCTCGCAATGGGTTCGAGGTGTAGCACCCGTTGAGGGGTCTGGGGGCAGCACCAAGCCCAAATTAAAGCCTTTGAGACCACAAAGACCTTATGGTGCATGCCATTTTTCATAATTTATCGCTTTTAAGTTTTAACCATCCTTCAAAAGTCCTCCAAACCTTTTAAAAAATGCTTGACTTTCATGCTTTTACATTAAGCATTTTCAATTTTTTGTTCTTTTCTTAATTTTCATAGACCTGGCTGTGTCTACCTGTCAGGACACCCTGGTCATGAGTCGTCAGACCTCAGTTTGGTTGATTCGCCTTGGGTCTTGTTGAGTCTGGGCAAGTCTTGTAATTGTTATACTCCTTGAATGGTGTAAGTAATTGTTAAGATTTCTAGCCGCCATTATTTAATAGTAGTTAGATTTGTTGCCAAGAGACAATTGTAATTGCTGCTGTTGTTATTTAAAAAATAGATGTAGTTATCCATAGTTGTTAAAATACTTGGTATAATTGGGATTGAAAACCTCGTGAATAAGGAACATGACTGTTGTTATTATCATTAGTGATTCTCACCATTGCTTTAATAACAACAAATACTGCTGTCATTATTTATGATTCATGATCATAGTCATTACTAGACAAATTTGTCAAGTAATTATTGTATCACAGATGTTAGTGCCGCCATTGACATTTCTGTTATTTCTATCTGTCAATGGATATTGTTGTCATTGCTTCATTGTGAACATATTTGAATTATAGGAGTAATTCTTTGGCAATCTTCATTGTTACATACAAGCTGCTAATAATGTTGTACAAGTTGAGATTGTTGTCATCTTTATTGTCTTTTGATATAACTATCCTTATCTTATCTTCTTATGATCACCAATCAATAACCTTGATTAGTATGGCATTTAGTAGCATCGTTATCAGTATACTGTGATCAATTAATATGGGCATCAATACTGCTGTCAACATTATAAGAAATATTGGCAATGAAAATGATTAACTGAAACATTGTTAAGACAGCATATTGCTTGCCAATGGGGTTGTGCTTGAATGTAAAGGCCACAGGGTTCTCAAGATGGAGATCCAAGTTTGAATATGGGTGGAAACCCAAATGGTGACTATTGGACTTCAATTGTGGTTCTTAGTGGATTTAATTGAATAGTGGCGTGTAAGTTGATTAAAACTTGAATATGTTATATAAAGTGGATGTGTTAGTAGGGAGGAGGTCCTGCTTGTGATCTCCTCTGGGGCAGGGCTGGCCTAATAATCTTGATTTACAAATTAAAAAAAAGACAGGACGTTGCTTTTTTTAACTGCTAGGCATGATTGTTGCCACTGCTGTAAACTTAAGAGGCATTTGAAGAGGTCAAGGAGGCTTTTAATGTTTACTGCAGGTACCATTTTGTGTATAGATGGTCTCTTGGATTTGATAGTTAAGGAGAATGGTAGGGTTAATAGGTCGTATTTACCTTAATTGTATTTTATTGCATAAAGGGTTAATTATTAACATTGTTAAAGAAATTTATATTACGATTATTTTAAATCAACAATTTCACAATTAATTAGAAAAATCCCTATTTCAAAACTCATGGTATACACACTCATTTACTTTCATATTTTCACTATATACAATTATGATGGTTTTAAATGTAAAATAAAAGTTTTTTATTGCATTTTTTGGGTTCTCAATATTTTCCGAAATTTTTTTCAATGTTATCTGATAAATTGAGAATATCTTTATCTTTTTGTATGCTAAGAATTTGTGAGAAAGATATTTGGTTCTATGGTCTGAATATATCAGTAGTGTGTATATGGAAGTGCAGGTGTATGTGTGCTGCTGCTGGAGTACATGCAATAAATTAGAACATGGTTATGATTTGATTTGTTTATTATTGCAGAATAACAGTATGCTGCAAACTTATAGGTTGAGACTTTGCAAAGTGACTGAATCTTTGTATTTTGAATAATATATCTGTAATGTTTCTTTGGTGGTCAGTTTTCTTTCCATAACGGTTTCCCATGTAAATCTAGAGGCTTCAACGTTCCTTATGGTTGCATATTCTTTCATATATTTCTTACAAACTTGTTGAATAGATTGCTTAAGTACTTTGTTCTTTGATCATATAATCTTAAGTTTTTCTCTATCCCAATTTATTGGTGACAATAAAATGGATTTTATTCCCAACATTTGGTATCAAAGCCATATGTGATTGGTGTCCATGTGCGCGTATTTGGTTGTTGATGTTGAAACCCTAGGTACAACAGTTTTGTTGTAGTATGTGTATAATAGTCACAAATAAAATCTTTTAAAGGTTTTGCAAAAAGGAAGTGTGTTATTGAGTCTATGAATATAAGTGCTTCAATGGGAAAAATGAAAGGAATCCATGCACTATGGTGTCTACATTGGCTAAAGCCTCAAGTATGTTTGATGAGGACTGGATTGAATTGGATAAGAAGGCTAAGAGTACAATTGGATCACGTCGTTCAGATTTTGTGTTGAGGAAAAAAGTTGTCATTCATTATGGTAAAATGTGGGAACATTATTATCAGTCCAAGAGTCTAGTAAACTTGACTTGAAAAAGAAGTTGTGCTTTTTAAAGATGAATGCCAAAGACTTATAAATTATCACCTTAATACTAAGTTGCCTGTACAGGATGCTGGTAAATCAGACGATGTTTTTTTTGGATACAGTGTATAGATGCAAAAAAATAAAAAATTTAAAGAAATATACAGTATAGTAAATCTAAATACATTTGATAGTATGATAATCATCATTGATCAACACCAAATGCCAAAATGGTAGTGAAAAAGATAAATATTAAATGCCAGTTGATAGTTAAATATTTAATAGTTATCTTTATCAATTGGCATTTGATAGTGATAATTTTAGTTGACTGAGTTCTTGATTCTCGTCTCCACTCCCAGACCCCCTAACTGTAATCAATTTTCTTATATGACAAGAGATCCCAAAACTAGTGGGGGTTTGGGATGGGAGATCCTAATGGTATTGAGAGGCAGCAATGATAAGCTGCACAAGGTGTTACATGTGAGAAAAACCCAAAGATAGAGGGGGTGTGGGGGAACGTTTCTCTTATAATGGGTTGGTCTTTGTTCATTTTTCAAGCAAGCTTATTTGGGTCGAGTTGCAAATTTTCCTTAGGACCAGTGTACTTGAATGTAACAAGTTTTGGGTTTGCTTGAAATCTGTCATGGTAGTGTAAACTTCTCAAAAATTCAATACGAGGCATTACATCTTTTTCGTGCTGCATTCTATCTCCATTTTTATTTAAGCGTTTTCAAGGAATTCCTAAGTTCACATTTGCTATTCTTTGTATCAATTTGTGTTAGTTTGCATCTGAGGAGTGTTGTAAAACTATTTTCACTATTGTGCAAATGTATGCTAGGGCAAAAAGCTTTCGAGGAATATGTGAAGCTCTTGAATTAGTTGTGGATTATTAAATAGAGGTGCATTTTTGGGATAGAAGGGGATTTGAAGGTTCAAGCTCTACAAGATAGGATCAAGCACATTAAATTCATGTTAAAGTAAGTGTTTACTTTTTCATTATGGTTTTATCCAGATTTGACTTTTTGTTGTAGGAATAGGCACTGGTCCAATGGTTGAAAGCCGACCATTCACTCCAGTAATTCTTTCTGTTAGTTTTGAACATATTATAGTAATAATACCGATTGTTAATAAATCGTTAGGGTGGTGATTAATGAGAGTTGCAGGTGTAGATCTTGTGTAAGAATCCATGTTTGATTCATGCTAGGTCTATAATTCCAGTGTTTGCAGAAAAATAACAGCCATAGAGTTTCATTGCAAGAGTAGCAGGATTTGGGAGTTAAGTAGAACTACATGTTACTGTTGTGATGTACAACCATAGGAGTAGTGACATTTTTATACACTTTCAGTTCTCCATAGTAAAGTAAGGACAATTACAAAGTAATATTGGACAATTTGATTGATGACGATTTAACAAATAGTTAAAAAAGAGTATAACATATAAGACCGAACTATTATTAGTTGTATTGAAATTGTTTTTGTTTATATTGTGTTTGATGTAGCAAGGGACAACACGTAGGACATCTTCAAGCTAGTTCTAAAAGCTACAATTAAAAAGAAAGTCATTCTGGAGGCTATGAGATAGACATTGACAAAGAATATTTTGTATCACACTATTGTATATTAGAAGAGATTGGTCTTGCAATAGGATTTCCTTACGAGTATGACAGCTAATTCTGGAGGTTATGAGATACACATTGACAAAGAAAAATTTGTATCACACTTTTGTATATTAGAAGAGATTAATTTTGCAATAGGACTTCCTTATGAGTATGGCAGCTAGTTTGTCTTCTCAAATGTATAATTTGATTTGGATTGCTTTCGATGAATCTATTTGCATTGTCTTTGCTAGCTGAGTTAGATATGAAGATGGGCAGGTAAATTTGTGTGCCATTGCATATGCTTTTATTTGGATGGCTCATTTTTGAACTATACTTATTTTTGAATTACTTATCATATGTTACCTGTTCAAAATACTGCAGTGGAGACAGGTATTGCAGGTACCAAAATCTCATGAAAAAGGTGTCACCTGCATTGCGGGTGCTATGCTTAATAATCTTAATGGACTCTTTGCATCATCTTCCTCAGATGGCACGGTTTATGTATGGGAAGTTGGGTTTCCAAGCCAGTCCGGAGGTAAACCTGATGATTTCTGATGCACATTTAACTAATATCTTTTTTTATCTGTTCTTGAAAGATAATTGAAGCCACTTATCATGAACCCACATTTACAGGTTGTTGATTATTATTAAATGCATACACAATGCATATACTCTTTTTTTTATTTGTATACTAATGTCTACTTAGAGCGAAACCCAATTATATTTAATCTTAGAGAAAAAGGAGGAAGTAATGTTACTGCCCATGAGTAACTGAAAATGTTAAATGGGACTGCAAAGTAAATAATGTGCATACTTGCTAGCCGTATCTATGTGTTAATTATGGAACTACAAGGGCCAGCAAAAATTATATTAGCAGCTGATAAATGGTCATTTGTTTTCTTCTTTTTATATCTGAGAAAAGTTAAAACTATTTGCTCCATTCTTTTTGGTGATGTAAAGAAAACTATTAGCTGGAGTTATTTTAGAAAACACTATCAATCTTTATAAGTAATTAATGTTTGCCATGGAACTGAACAGAAGAACATGAGCTGCATTCTTTTCTTTCTTCTTATTTTTAAAGCACCTTTAGGAGAGAAGAAGGGAGTGCCATCTTTGTATGACCTTACAAGTTACAGATACAATAATACTTAGTTGCAAAGAAATTATCTTTATGGATTTTTAAATTTTTTTGTGCTTTATTTCTGAATTTTCAAAGGAATGAAGAGATTTTGTTGGTTCTTCTTGTAGTAACGAAGTTGTCATGTAATCTTTGACTGATGAAGCTAGAGATTGGTACAATTTGCCTGATGCAAGTATTAACCCTTGGGATGAATTTAAAAGGTTTTTTTGAGAATAGTATGGAAATAAGATGGATCCCAAGTTTGTTATAAATGAATTTACTAGCATAAACAAGAGCTATAATGAATTTTTAGCAGATTTTAGTGCTAGGTTTACTTGGGTCACAAATAAGATTCCCCCATACATGGGACCTAATGAATCAATGTGGTTGGCTCAATATTGCAATGCATATTATGCTAAGATAGGATATGAATTGAGGGATAAAATTCCCCAATCTTTGAGAGATGTGTTTAAAATTGCAACACATATTGAAAGTAACAAGAAAGCATCCGACAAATTGAATAAGAGAGATTATGTCAAAATACTGTAGAATCCTCACCCTTAAGGACATTGAAATAATCTATGTTATCGGGTTCGAGGTTTTTATGGCCGGACCCGGGTCTAGGTACTGTGTTGGTACGGTTTGGGGTTTGCCCCTTTCTGTGATGTTGCCCTTTGCCACTTTCTATGATGATTTCCCATGTCAACATCAAAGCAGAGAGGATGAAAAGCGACATTGGTGTTTTCTGTTAACTTCTCCTGCGCTGGGCTATCACCGTCCAAGGACTTATCGCTGACCATCATTCCCAGCTTGCTTGATTCTATTTTCGTTCCTAGATTTGTTTATTGCCGTAGTTATGATTAAATGGACAAATGCTCTCAATAACATAGGATAGTTATGATTAAATGAACATATGTTTTCGATAACGTGTAAGATTAAAATATGGTAATCATGGATAAAGTTTGTTAATGTTATTTTAAATTTAAAAATTTAATACTCTTTTATTTTCAATAATTTTAATTTAACAATTGTAATATATAGTTTAAATTAAATATTTTATTATTTCATTTAATAAACATTAAATAATATATTTATTAATTTTAAATTAAATATTATATTATTTAATTTTAATAAATATTATATTTGATTATATTATTTAATAATATAATATAATTTCAAATTTATTGGGGGACTTGTTAATTTGAGTTTTATGCCGCTACAACTTGCAGAATCGAATGCCTAGTATTCCAAATGAAACACCAAATCTCCAACTCTCTTGAATAAGGGTGCTTATATGTGTAAGCGTACTTCCAGTCCCCCAATTTTTGAACCTTTTAGGTTGGATTTCATGGTGAAAGTTTCCCCTAATGTGTTCCCGGATTTTTCCCTTCTAACAATGTTGCTATGAAGAACAAAGTTCAAAGTATTAATATGCAGATGCAAATTAGTCAGTCTAAAGTTCAAATTTTAAAGAAGAAAGGTTCTGTTATTCAAGTTCAAATTTGAAGCCCCAATTCAAAGCTAATGGTTCAAATTCAGAAGTTCAGATGTAAGTTTCAGATCCAGATTCATATCCACAGGTTCAAGCATGCAGATTTAGATTGGATATTACAAGTGGATGATTTAAAGTTCCTAAATTGCCTCGATGCATGATTAAGTATAATCTTAGGTCCTTGTGCAAAAGTTTAAAGCAAAAAGGTGAAATCCCGCAATGGGAGAAGCACTTTTCAAGTTTTCCACCAAAGAGAAGCCCAAGTTGACTTTTCCGTCATCGCGGCTAAAGTTCACTTTTCCGCCAATGCACAAACGAGTCAGATTGCAATTGAAAGATTAATAAATTTGATCCAAATAATGAAATGATGAGAACCGAGCTTGATGAAAATGTGAATTCAAAGCAAATTGGAGAATTTGTGAAGTAGTGGATTTCCACCTATTTTGGTACTTTTCTGCCAAAGGAGAAACTCCTTTCCAGTTTTCCGCCAGTGCAGTCAAAGTGAGAATTTCCGCTAGAGAAATCACATTCAATTTTCTTAATCTGTGCAGGCGTCAGTTTTGTCTTACAAATACAGGTTGTTCGAATCGAAGTCTCAATGGATCGAATTAGTTGTGAGGATTGAGCCCGCGCTCTCGTCATCTTTATTATGTTCAATCTCACTAAAGAAAAGACAAGTTTGGAGAATGGGCGCGAGACGCTCAAAAGACATGAGCTCGGCTCATATCAAACATTGAAGACCGGTTGGACAAAGAAGCAAAGTCAGACAGAGAAAGGCTTGGAGTTCAAGTTAGTGAAGAAGGATAGGCAGAGCATGGATTGCTCCTTTTTCTCCCATACATCGACTGGACAAATTGGCCTCTGGGTTTCTCATTTTAGCTAAAAATGCCGCTGCAGACCTACCCTAAACCCGAAGCAAGTACATGGAACACTCGGAACTAATGTTGAAGATGTGGGTAAGTGACATTTAATTCACGGGCATAGTCGACTGCACGAGATCAAATGAAGTGTTGATGATCTCATAGAAGTTCTGAGTTTCGGCAGAACCATAGGATGGAGACTCCACGTAATCATAAATCGGGATTAACTAGATATATGTTATTTCATTTTCATATTGATCAAGATCGACACCCGAGCTTACAGTTTTGACTGACGATATCTTCTTATGGTGTCGACACAGCATTGCAAACAGGGGAGTTGACCTTTTCAGTTTAGAAATAAGGAATGCAATGAAGATGGGGCCGATGATTCATGTCTAGAATGACACGGCCTGGTAAGGCACACGCTCGGGATTATCTAACAAGGGGCACTTATTCAAATAATCGGATCAAGCACATATTAAAGTTACAAAGGTGGATGCACTCGAAGTTGGCTCGCATAAATCATACAAATGGATCAAATGCATGCGAGTCAAGATTCCACTCGGGCCGCATGATATAGATGCAATGTGACAGTGTTTTGAACCGAAAAGATGTTTAGTGATGGCACATACAATTTTCATCAAAGCACAGGGAACACATGATAGGTGGTTCCACAGTCATTGATGAAGACTGAAACAAGGTAAGCCAGTCTTGCAAATCCGACAGAGAGATGCATATGTTAGAACAATGATTATTAGACAGAGCCGAAGTTGGATATGTTTATGCTAGACCGATACTTGGATATGTGGTTAATAAAAACAGAGGACCGGGTCTAATCACCATGCTCTTTGAGGAAGTTCATATCACAGAGGACTCTTGCTCTATGTTCCAGGATGGCATACGCACCAGTGATTATCCATGAAGAAAACATCAGTGACGGGCATGACACAGTTGCTGGAAGTGTTCAATGTGATATTGAATAGGAATTCAAAAGTGCAATTTTCGCTGTGCATTGGAGATAGAATACCATCACTGAGGATATATTGTGAATTTGGATCATCATAGAGAAACTTGGACCAAGCTCAGGTTGTAGTTGGATTCCCTCTGTTCCACTATCAAGGAGTAAAGACATAGAGATTAAGCTCGCATATTGCTTACATCAATCATTGGACTAAGTAATAGATAACTTCGAGCCCCAGGCCTATGAAAATTGACTGTAGATATGAAGTGTCCAGCTATTCAAATGCAATATCTTTAATAGATTGGTTCCGAAAAGTTATGGAAGAAAGTGCAAGCACGCGGAGATACCATGAAACAGGGGAAGAATGAGCTCGATGCTTGAGAACAGACACGGGTAGCAGGGAAATGAAAAGCTGATAAGTTTGTGGAGCAGATAAGATCCAAGTGGCGAGCCTCTCATCTATTTTTGGGCATAATACTTGATGTGGTCAACTAAAGTTGTGTCCACGTGTCAATTATTTTACACTGTGTGGTATTTCATATTGGTAATTATTAGAAAGCCATGGATAATTGTTTATACGATGGGCTTATTTGATGTTTGGTTCATTACATAGGATGGAGAACCGAAAAGCCAGGGAAGACTGAAAAAGTTCACCAAAAGAAGGAAATTTCTTAAAAGGACTTCGTATTCTTTTGACCAAGAAATATACATTCTTTCAAGAAACAGTTATAGAACTGAAGGGTCGGGAAGACCGAATGGTCATGAGAGAAAACTATTTATTGTAAAACCTTTGACAAAGTCAGGGCCTTCCTTTCTGAAAAAGACAGGGAGCTGGAGGAAGGGGAAGGGCATCACATTTTCTGCATTTTTCATTTGCATGTTTGGTTTTTATTCTAGTTTTGTAATAGATTTGGCAATAAGTTGTAAGCAAGTAAAATCAAAGCATTTTTATTTGTTGTGTTCAAAATAAAGAAGATTTTTGCTTCGAATCAGAGAATTTGGGCATTATTTTCTATTTATATTCAATCAGAGCATTGTTGTAATCAGTTTTGGACATTATCTTGCGTCTTGTGTCAAATACTAAATGTGTTGTAGATCAGAGCATTTGCATGCTTCCTATTGCAGAAATTTGAATATTTAATTTTCATTTCTTCATTGCATTCGCATAATCTGCATTCATAGTTGCATTACCAATGTCAGGGAGTCATAAGATGTATGGATTTCTGGGGTTGGCTAGGTTTAAGATTGAACTTACTGCCTGAGTTAGTTCTATCTAGGGCTGGCTTGGTTTTCCTCTTCCGTTCTCAGGTTAAGAACGTACCCAGTTAGTTTAGGAATAAAACAAATTCATTGAATATCATTCATAAGGGAGCTGTACCTTTCAATTCAGAGGAAATCTATCAACCTAATGATAGATTATCCAACTGTTGGTAGATGATTGCTTCTTGCAGATTTGGGCATTTGAGAGTTAAATTGAAAAGAACAATCTGTTTACCAACAATATGCTAAACAATGTATATGGATTGTGTGATCAAATGAGACAACCTCAAGTTTCTTTCTTAATTGTGGACTTTCACTTAGTTATAATGATGTGATATGCTGGTTATCACAAAGGGAATTATGTTGTTCAATCAATGGATATCAACTATTTCAAACACTTCCAACCAAACAAATTGCAAAGAGAAAGGGTTTAGAAAGCTATTATACTCGTAGAATGCAAGAGATGATGAATGTCTTTGTGACTCTACTAGACCCAGTTTAGCTATCAACATCAACCAAGCTAGTGCGATCTCCTAAGGTAGATGTAAGATGTTCAAACTATTACCATTCCATTGACACATTCATCGATGCATGTCAACGTGCAAGCAATAATCGAATTAAAGCTCATAAATATGCCATTCGACCATGCAAAGCAAACTTACAATCAACAAGCAACTAGTGGTTTGGTCTAAGTGAGTTACCAAAGGTGCATCTACAGTCACTTCCATTCAACTAAACACTACTTCTAATCAACATGAAATAAAATCCTACTTCAAGTGAGGAAATGTAGAAACCAGGCAATACTCCAAAGCAACATAAGTAATTCACGATGAAGACCAACAATGGATTAGCAATTACTTTGATAGCATTATGGCAACAATTTCTCCAAGTCTTCCTCACTCTAACTAATCTAATCTAATTCTAATCTCAATCTAATGAGTTACAAATGAGAAGCTTTGGCCTTTTATAGTTGTTCAATTACAATAAAAGGCTAAGATTGCTTTGAAATCAAGGGCCAAGATTTAGCCAACACAACCCTAATCCAACTAATAGCTACAAGCATTAAATGCTTGTCTAATTACATCAAAACACCACTTTGTAGGCCAATAAGAAAATTACAATGCTTTTGAGAGCCAATGAGAAAATAGGTTAGGTAGAGACATGATGTGGACTCCACATGTACACTTGGCATGATCTAATTGACTATGCTTGGACACGTGCAACTGGAGCCTTCTGATTGGTTGAAGATGATTAGGTGCCACCTCAACATGCTTATCCACTATACTTGATCTTCTCTTGGTGATGAGAAAATATCTCTTGATCATAAAATCTTCAATTGTGATGGCTTATTCCCAAATTGCTTTATCTTCACAAATTTTATCTATCTTCTAGAAACCTTCTCTTGGCAACTGTTCGAAATCTTAACTTCTTGGCCTTGATCTTCTGAAAGTTTCATGTAACTGGATTATTCTACTTGGTCCAATTGAACTTGGACACCCTAGGGAGCCAAAGTTGCTCAAACTCATCTCTTAGACTCCGAGACTTGAAAATTGCTACTGAACTAAGACTACCTGGGACAACTACCCCATTGCCAAGTGAAAAGAGGGGGTCCCCATTTGTAATGGGGTGATGGTGTGAAAACCTCACAACAGGACTATATATATATATATATATTTTGCATGTTTTTGTACTAACGAACCCAAACCCTATTTCAAAATTTTGCCATACTGGCGAACTGGTTCTTCAAACCCATATCTGAACCTGAACCCAAACCAGCAACTTAGGAAATAATGCATCTTCATCAAAAGACAAGCTAGATAAAGTGATGAGTGCATCGAAGGATTTGAGCTGCAAAGTTACAAGAAATGAGAAGGTTCTACCTCCTGATAGGCCAAACATTTCTAAGCAGGAGCTGGATGCCTAAGCTGTCAGATCAGCCTTATAACACAACTTGGCATAGTGGGAAACTGATGCATACTGATCAGAAGGGTTCATCTAGTAAGGAAACTCTTAACCTGATCCCCTCAAAAATGTTAATGCTAATATGATTGATGACAATCCATTGTGTGTAGTTTGTCAGCTACCTCACTCACCAGCAGAATGTATGGTTTGCCTAGTCATTTGAAGATTTTAGCAATCCCTGTGATGAATGTGCAATGGTTCTCATTTTACTGAGAATGATGATGTGAATATGTTGTCTACTAATTTTAGTCATACAAATGATGAATATTCTGCTTCAGAAGAGGATGGCACTGATATGGATGTAAATGACAGAAGACAGCAGAGTGAAGGTTACTATCAACAAATTTTGATGATGAAGAAAAAGGTGATTCAGTTGTGCATAACTTTGAATCTTATAATTCCGATATAAGATTAAGAAGACCATCAAATGAAGAAATCAGAGCATTAACGACTTCCATTGCACAGGCTAAGAGCCATTATAACTTGAGAAGTAAGATGTAGAATGATGATCAGGGGAGACCAGATAGCATATTCATAAAGCAGACTCAGAATTCTATGGTCCAGTTGCTACTAAAGGTGCAAAAGGAAAGCAAGACGTTGAGAGTTGAAACCACAAATGGAGAATATCAAGCAGAAAGCAAAAGCTTTCTTCAGTCATTACATATATTCCTGCAAGTACTTCTAATGCTAAAGTGACAACTACATAAGAAAAGAATAAGAAATTTTTTTTCTGGTACAATTTTGCCTTATCTTTCTATTATTCAAAATTATGTCCCATTTGATATGGCACACGTATTGTCACATATAAAAGTTTCAGTGCCACTGTGAGAAATGAGGAGGATTGAAGAACACAAAGATAAGGCATTAGCCTTTATCAACAATACTGCAAAGTTGTCAGCTGAAGGAAAGAAGATTAGTGATCAAATTGAGAAAGAAAAGAAACAAGTGAATGAAGTTGAAGAGGAGTTAAACATTGAAAACCCAGAGGTTTATCTAGGTACAACTTTGATAAAATATCCTTCTCAGGTTGATCCCTTCTATTCCACGTTACTTATAAATGACAAGTTGATTAAAAATTGTATGTTAGCTTTTGGAGTTTCCATTTTGGGTGATTGTTTTTTGTGAAAGGTCATATGTTTGAGTCATAGAAGATAATTTTGTCTGTAAGTGAAAATCTCTATATAACATGTCCTCAATTCAGACTGTTTTCTACGAGTAGCATGAGTTTTTCATAATTGTCTCCAAGTTGTATATTGTCTTTTTAATAAATAAAAAGATCGAGGGCCTTTGAGTTTATCTGTCAAACATTGCATATTCTGTTTATTGCTTCTATTCAAGTAGTAGGTTAAATGCTTTAAGTGGAATATGGGTAAGTGTGTATGACATGGAAGATTTGTAAGAAGAATTGTGAAGGATTCATTCTGTTGGATGTATTAGTGTAAGGCACTGGTACCACTTATTGACTGAATTTGAGTTTTGATGTTGAAAGAGGCATTTGCAGGGAAATATTTGACTCTGTACCCTAGATAGGCACCAATCTGAAATCGACTTTTGTCCAATATCTAGAACCAAGAATCAGAAAGATAAATCATTTGAATGTTTTAAAGTTTTTATAAGTTATTTTTAATTTATATATGTTCTCAAAGCCTATAATTAGTAGTTTTCCAAGAACCTATCTAGTTCTGTGTAAATCTTGTATTTCTTGGTGAAAAATTGTGAGAAATTTCTGCTATAGCAATATCCTGGTACATTATTGGTAAAATTCCTTGATATAGAATCAAAGATCATCCCCATAGGTCTTGCAAGACCTAAAGTGCAGAGGAGAACAATTCTATTGTCTCCTGTTCGTTGGCCACTGATCTGAGAGTCTTGAGTATTAGAAATGGCTATTCTATAGAGATAATCAGGCAATCAGTTGGAAACATAACATGCCCTGAAAACAGTGTTACTCTGTGCTTTTATTTGATACAATTTTTCAATCACCATGATGTTGGAACACAGGTTATAAGAAAACAGATGTATAAACTGAGGCCTTGCCACCATATAAGAAGTGACAAACCTTGTTGAAAAGTGTTAAAATGCTTCTTAATTATACGAATCAGGATAGGATAAAAATATATCTTTGTATAATTTGAATGGCATGTTGGGTTTACCATTCTTTTACTATGTAGTATGTAGAAATTTAGACATCATCAAAATAATGACAGATAATGTTAGAAGTTCACAACAAGATGTCTTAAATTTACGTGTTGATTGTGGGTATCATTTTCTATGTTTGGCTTAAATACAATTAACTCTTATAGTTGAGGTGATTTCTTTCTTGTTTTGAAGGAAAAGAGCACTTTTTTCTTGCACTGGAAAAAAGGTACTAGCCCATGCTACTATATGCTAACATATTTGAAACACAACAAGGCTGAAATGGGAAAGACGGATAAGGATGCATAACATTTGGGGCTTGCTACACTTGAAATAATGAAATCTTACCAAAAGCTGTTGAAATACTTTAGTTAGTTTGTTCAGCACTGCAGAGTTGAAATGTGCCTTTCCTACACACAATTCTGAACAAAACATCCTTGTCACTTGATTGCGATTGTATTTCATAATTGTCCACTTAGTTGTGAAAAACTATGAATTGGCCACATTTATAGCTCAGCTTTTGAAATGTAATTAGTGAAATGCTTCACAAATTCCAATTCAATTGCTATGGACAATTGTCATTATAACAGAAAGCCAGGTTGTTAGAGAAGGTTTAAATTTGTAGTTTTGGAGTCTCTCACATAAAAGGAAGAGGGAAAAATAGTAAGGAGCTCTAGTGGACAAGAGAAACATAGTTTTTGTCAGTGGAGTGAAATTCCAAAGATGAGGTAGTAGGTCCTAAAAGAGTGAATGAGAGGGATCCTTGTCACAAGAGTAACATCATGCTTGTTTATTAATATAGAGTTTCCTAAGAAAACTACATTTATACGATGATTATTGGGCTTACCTTGGGAATAGAAGTCATTGAAATGCGGAAAAAATCAAACCAAATCCTGATTCAATTTGTCGTCTGCACTGCTTTTTTTGTGTTGTAGATAATATTTCAGACGTATATGTTAATTTATCAGAAATATGTGCCAATTCACATCTGGAGACTGTAGATAGCATTCAAGTAGCAGACTAGTAGTGAATCTGTGTTTTGATATAATTCTTTTCCTTGGATCAGTCACTGGTTCAGATTGTCAATACTAATTGAAGATGTTCTTTGTATTTGTTTCTTACAGGTGACTGTAATTTGTCAATGTTGCAAACTATACATGTGGGTACAAGAACAATGGTTTCTCTTGCCCTTGCTGAATTACCAGGAAATGCTGCAGATTGGATTTTAGCTATGGGAGGACTTGACAACAAAGTTCATCTATATGTTAGTGAAAGGAAGGGGAAGGTCAGGCTACAATATTTGATTTGATTCAGGTGCTTTGAAATTCACAGTTGTGGCTTTTGTAGCTTATTTGCTGGTTTTTAGAATTAACTTTATTTGTTCAATACAGTTTGTACCTGCATGTGAACTGAAAGGTCATCAAGATTGGATACGCAGTTTGGATTTTTCAATTCCTGCAATAGCTGAGGGGAGGATGGAGATTTTTGTTACAAGTTCCTCCCAAGATAAAACTATTAGGATATGGAAAATATCATTTCATAGTTCTTTGAGTGAACATATAGAGGAGGCACAAAGCATCCATAGTATTAGTTTGAAAACATATATTGAAGGACCCATGTTTAAATTGGGCACATCTGTATGGCAAGTTTCTCTAGAATCTCTTCTTGTTGGACATGAAGATTGGGTATATTCTGTAAGTTGGCAACCTCCTGTGAAGAGTTGTATTGATGACAATAATGCTTGCTGGATACAACCACAGAGTATTTTATCAGCATCAATGGACAGGACAATGATGATATGGCGACCTGAGAGGAAGACAGGAATCTGGATCAATGATGTTACAGTTGGAGAATTAAGTCATTCTGCTTTAGGGTTTTATGGGGGTCTATGGAGTCCAAAAGGAGATGCCATTTTAGCTCATGGATATGGTGGATCTTTTCATCTTTGGAAAAACATTAATCTATCAATTGAAGATTGGAAGCCTCAGCTAGTTCCATCAGGGCATTCTGCAGCAGTATTAGATCTGGGATGGGCTAAATCTAGGCAGTTTATACTGTCAGCCAGTCATGATCAGGTACACTTCAATTCCTATTTTTTTACTTACTTTAGATGGTAATTTCAAGTTTTAATGCTTAAACTCTGCTATTTTTTTGGCATCTCACTTATTTTACATATTATAATCTTCAAATCTTGTTTTTAAATTCAGTATCAGTTCAGTGTTCGAGTGAAGTGGTGTGGTAATTATTTTCCAGGGTATTGTATGGCTGTACATATATTAAAACTGTATTTATAATACTTACAATTTGCAAATATATATGTAAATATATATTTTTAAATAAATAAGTAATTTATACTTTATCTATAATAAATCAATTAATTATAAATAATAAAATATATTTTTATTTATTAAATCAATCAAGATTAAATAATTAAATAAATTAAGATTAAATATAAAATTAATCAAAAATATTGATTAGCATAGCAAACATTAATGCATAGTTAATATTTGGTTTAATATTTTATAATTTTTATGTATTTCTGTTCAGATTCATAGTGTAAAAATGTTGGTTAGCTAATTATCTAGACCAAAGTGAACTAAAAACAACCCGAACAGAAGAGGCAATGAAAGCGCTTGAAGACATAAATATAATTCATTTATCTCAATATTGAGTGCGGTGCATTGGGGGGCCATACATTTAAATAGTAAGATAAATCTGAAATACAAATTTGCATGGATATTCACTGTGTTGCTATGGCTGTCAAGTGCTAGTGCAAATAATGAAACAAGACATATGATAGCTGCTCAACTATGCAAAACTCACCTTCATTTCTCTTTAAGTGCAAATAGATTACGTCGATTTAGTGCCAATTGCATAGCTTCCAAGCATATTGACTGAATGTGTGTGATAAATTCAGGAAAAGCACTAGAAAGACATTGTGGAATTTGACTTGTTTTATTTTTCACATTATTAAAATTTGCCCTAGTTATTGTTATTATTAATCGATATTTACAATAGAAATGAAATGCTCTATTTATAACAAATTACATGAGGATGTTTCTAAATGTAACACTCACGAACAAAAATAGGAAATAGAAACTTACTAAAACAACTAAGATGAACATTATAGAAGTACTACAATATTTTAATACCCTCCCTTAATCATCATCATTCTAACTACCCTACAAAAAACTCTTTTGGTCATGAATGAATAGAAGGCTGCCCCCTTCTCTTCAGAACGCTTTGCGACATGAGCCTATTGTTGAGACCCTCCTTGATTCTGCAGAACTTTTGCAGACGACCAAGATAACCACAATCCTTCCAACTACAACCAAGATAACCACAATCCTTCCAACTACGACCAAGATAACCACAATCCTTCCAACTTGATGATGGGAAACAAAAGTGGCCCTCCCTGTAGCTAGAGACACTGAGTTCAGCTTCTGAAACTAAAACCACAATTTTGAGGAGAAAATCATCAAAGCCTCCATTGCTTTAGAAAAACAGCCTCAATTTTGTTCAAAAAATTGTCAAAAACTTTTGTAAATGAGAACTACGACCCAAAATAGACTGCAAGAAACCACAATTTTTATTGAAAAATTTGACAAACCCTCCAATGGTTTTTTCAGAAAGATTAACAAACCTTGAGACTAGCAACGCTAGTCATGATTTTTTTTTGGAAAAATTTAGAAAACCTAGACACGATTTTTAAGGGGAAAATCGAAAAAACCCAAACGTAATTTTTTAGGAAAAAATTATAAAACCGAACAATAATTTTTTGTGGAAAAAATTACAAAACCCAACAATAACTTTTTAGGAAAAAATAAAAAAACCCAACAGTAATTTTTTAGGAAAAAAATAATAAAACCCAACAATAATTCTTTTTAGGAAAAAATTATAAAACCCAAGAATAATGTTTTAGGAAAAAATTATAAAACCCATGACCATGATTTGTGGGAAAAATCGTGCAAAACCCTAGTCGAAATATGAAACCCTTGATTTTGTGGAAAATTAGAAAACCCTAGCGAGCTTGTAAGAGGCCATGTTTTTGTCAAAAAAGTGAAAGAATATGTAGCAAACAAAACCGAAACCCTAGCCGCCTGTGGCTATGAAGATTTTAAAAAAATTGCGTCCATCAACACAACAAACACATACGTAGAAATGTGGGCGAGTTGAAAATGCAGGGAAATCGTGAGAAGCCTAACTCATGCAGGTAGGAGAACCAAGAGATGACGGCTAAAATGGGGAAAATGCTGAAAAATGACATGTAAAACCTTATTTGTGCTTCGCGTGCGAGCTGAAAGATGTGAAATAATTGCTTTAAACAAAAAACCGTCGTGATTCTTTAGACAGAGTCGTCAGGCAGAGGAGAAAATGGCCTGTGGTTTTCTAAAAAATGTGATGAATGCCCATATTCTGAGCTAAAATGTTCACCAAATGAATGCAAAAAGGAGCTTCAAATGTTTGGAAATAAAACATAGAGAAGGGTTGTGCAAGCTCACACTCGTGTCTAGCAAATGCGAGCAGTACAAGAAAAATTCAAAGCCGCGACCACCAGACAAAATGCCATGAACCTTCAGAGCCACAAAAATCTGTGCAGAATGAGGATGCGATTTGTTGATAATAACAGGTTTTTTCATAAAAAACAAATAATTGGAAAAAAATTCCAAGTAGGAGGCCACAATTATTTAAAAAAAAACTCGCCAAACCTTGAAAAACCCCATTGACCTGCTCTGATACCATGTTATTATTATTCGATATTTACAATAGAGATGGAAGGCTCTATTTATAACAGATTACATGACGATGTTCTAAATGAAAC
Source organism: Thuja plicata (assembly GCA_018584345.1). Classification (NCBI taxonomy): domain Eukaryota; kingdom Viridiplantae; phylum Streptophyta; class Pinopsida; order Cupressales; family Cupressaceae; genus Thuja; species Thuja plicata. The sequence goes on along the minus strand of MU224827.1, from coordinate 218,162 downwards.
ACTCGTGAACAGAAACAGGAAATAGAAACTTACTAAAGCAACTAAGGTGACCATTATAGAAACATTACAATATTTTTATAGTTATCAAATGTTTTGGACTTTTTACTTTGTGAACTAGACCCTGCACCTGAACTTGGACTTGTTCAATCCTACAACCCCAAACTTGGTAACATAGTTTCAAAGAATGATTTTTTTTACATAATTAATTGTGTAAAGAATGATTTTCTATTTTCACAGAATTAATTGTGTTTGTATGTGTGGAGACATTAATGATTGGAAGATTGTGTCTTAAATTTTGTTGGTATAGATAGAGCATTACATGCTCAAACATGGAAATGATATCTCCATTGCTTGTGTGGTTTGATGGGGCTGCTGCAAAATTCAAGTTAATTCAGTTGAATTTAGCTTGAAGGCACACATTTACTTCCTATAAAAGTAGGAAGGAAAGAGAGAAGAATGCTAATAGAAATTGAAATGAGAAGCTACAATTATATAATGATACGGTAAAAAAGATCCTTTGGAGTTAAAAAATATAGCCTAACATTAAAATAATGTAAATTAAAAGTAGGGCGAATCCCTAATCCTAGACATATGAACCAATTAGGAATACAAATAGCTATGCAAGAGAAAGATCTCTTAAAGAAACGAAGAGCCGATGAAGACCAAAACTAGATTCCAAACCTGAAGATCAACACCATCATGTTTACATTAAAGTTTAGAGTAGAAATTGAAATCTGAAGTTAAAATAATAAAGTAATATAGTAAAAAAGATCTATATAAGTTCAAAATGGTAGCCTAACATTAAATTAATATAAACAAAAAGTAGGAGTCAATCCTTAGCCATATGAACCAACTACAAATTCAAGTAATAAGGGAAAGATTCCTCAAGTAAACAAAGAGCCGGTAAGGACTATAAACAAATTCCAAACTTGGAGATCAACACTATTAGAATAATATCTTACAATATCTTTATTATTCCTTATTTAATGGTCAATATTGTAGATTATGTAAATATTAGATAGTTTCTAATGCTATGATTGTTTCATAATAGAAACATCATCTCTTTGTAATCTATAATTGATCGCTTGATCATTCATTCAATCCATTCAATATTTTACTAATTACTTTTGTAATATGGAATCAAAGCACAAGTACGAAATTTTTAAAATTTTTAAAAACAATTTTTTTTTCCTTTTTTTGAGGGTTTTGAGAACCCACGAAAGGCCTGCAATTTTGTTGAAACCGTAAGGGTCTCTCAGAGACGACACTATACATATCCTGCGACTGCAAATCCTGAGTTTTTCTTCTCACGTTTTTGCTTGAAAAATCACATCTGTTATTGCAGGTTCGTGAAAGTTTTTGCATGCATATTTGACGTGGTTTTTTGTGGCAACCTCCTGCGATTTGTTTTCGTCTCTCATCTGCAATCACAACTACTACTAGAACTCGAAGGGTTTTCTGTCATTTCTTTACAACAACAAGATTTTACAGAGTTTTTTCTTGAGTTTTGCGGGTCATTTTTTCTACAGATTGCGATTTTCTCCAGCTTGCGTCTGTAGAAAAGCCTCGACGCATTTTCGCGGGTCATCTTGGGAGGTTTATGACTCAAAACAGCCATTTTTTGGTCATTTTTTCAGTCTTTCCAAAAACGCAACTATCCTTTCTCTGCTCGAGTCTGCAACTTTTGTTTTTGCAGACAAGAAGCATTTCTTGAAAATGCGACATGCGTTTTTTCTTCTTCCAGAGATGCTCCATTTTCTTAGAGTTTACAAACCTTTAGTTACCATTTCTAGTTGACTAGGGTTTCTGCGAAATCCTTTTTGATTTTTAGTCGGATTCATATTTTGATAACATATTCTTTGTGGGTTTTTCGTAAAGGTTTCTGGGTCTTTACCAGATTTTTCTAGGTCTGCACCTTGAGAAGCGTGCTAGCCGCACTTCATCTTTTTTGAAATTTGTACCTGAATTTGCCTTTGTTCTTGCATTGGGATTTGTGATGCAGAGGCATCAACACTTCTTCAAGATCTGCATATCCAACCATGAGAGTACTTCGAACAAACAAAACTCTATTTCTAAACATGTACCCATATCCTTGAGTCAGCCAACGACATATTGTTAATGCCACACTTGTGAATACATCTCTTTCATAAAAATAAACATAATAAACTTTGCAATGAATTTAATTCCTCAAATAGTCATCGCCATGGACTGTCATAAAGGAGTGACCAAACTTAATGAACTTTGAATCATAAAAACCGTTCTTTCCCATCTAATCCAATACCAAATATACTGAAATGAATTTCAAGTTCCTGAAGCTAAAACCCGATCATTAACATCCCCGTTTAAAAAACCATACTTTGTCATGCATAACTTTTGCATCTGATCATATTTTGGAAATCGCTTTGGTCAGAAGGTGCAAAATTAGGTTTTAATTAACATATCCAAAAATTAAGGAAATCTAATGGTTCAATCAAAAGTTATACTGACTGTCCCAAGACCCATTGTTTCTGTCAAGAAAACCCTGAAAATACTTCCTAGCATATATTCCTTAATACAAAACCAATCTGCATAAAACCTTAAAACATTATACATAGAGAAATGACTCGATGCAGTTTGTAAACACCATTTGATCAAACCCATCTCAATACATTTAATTAATATCCAACTGCATAGATGACACGAATGACTCTCTAGCGGAGAGGCATTAAAGATCTTCTATCTGCATACTTTATTGTCTCTTTCTTTGTAAATGTTGGTTAGAGGCTCATAATCTTCTAATATTCCAATAATAATAATGTCAACTTTAATATTATCTCCCATAATCCATTATTGAATTAACTCACCAATACTCGATGACTGTTGCACGTCTTACGGCTCATTCACAGAGTATGCTGGCATTCCACCACCTCGCGGGTCGGCTTCAACTCGAACATGAATATGGTGGTATGTTCACCACCTTTTTCTTTACAAAGGCCGAACGGTACGTTGATCAATATGCGATGTTGATTTGGGAATGATATGTAATATCATTCGGCTGCTCCAAATACAAACGGCTCAGCAACACATCTCCCTCGGGTCTCCATTAAGTGACAATCAAAACACCATCCGACAGTTTCTTCGCGGGCACAACCAACTTCAATAACTTCCCTGACATCATTATTCGAAATCATCATAAGCTTGTGCAATGGTTTCTTTGAAAACCGTTGCAGACAAGATAGCTAAGCTATCCAACAAAGCGAGCACCCTCGTCCCAAATCGGGACTGTTATGAAAAGTCGAATTTGTATAAACTTCTCCCAAAAACCAAAATCAACTTGCACCCATTTGGCTGATAATAGTGACATTTATAAACGAGTTAAGAATCGATTTATCAAACTGCTTATCATGAGATAACTTTAACATTTGAAATGTTGAACGCGATAATGGTGGAATGGAAATGGAATGCTTGTAACCCGAAATGGAATGAGACTCTTACTAATTTAATCATGAACAAGAACGATCAAGAAAGCACAAGAACATGGTTTAAATGACTTACATAAAAATAAACTTCATTAACTTAAGTCTGCAATTACAATTTACATGCCAGAGAGCCATTTGGTTTCTTCCTTATCCTTTTTACTCTCTCTCGTAACTTTCTCCTCTCTCCTCTTTTTGATTACGTTTTTGTCCATTTTATAATTGATTTTTGGACGGTTACATAACTTTTCATCTTCCCTATGACTCATTGATTACACCTTCCATTTCGGTTACATTACATTCCAATTTAATAAATAATCAAACTTTTACATGGCTTCAACAATATAGATTTTTCAATAAAATGAATCACATTACAAACTTGGCATAAATTCGAAAAGCTGAGGTGCCTCTACACCAATTTGTGCCTCGGGTTTCACAATCAGTTTTTCGCCTTTTCAGAAGTTCTTGTTTTCCATCCCTCGGAAAGCATGTAGACAACGTCTTGACCAACATAATGTTGGAAGGCAATCAACAATTCAATGACAAAAATTACAACACATGGAAGCAGGGGATGATGACTATCTTCGAGTATCGTCGCCTTGATGAGCTCATTTTGGGTAATGAGTCTTGTCCTACCGACCCTAGACAAGATTAGGATAAGTTTGACGAGCGCAATCGAGAAGCGGTCATGCTTCTCAAGCTATCAGTTATTGATGATCAATTGCTACAAGTGGCATCCGACAAGACAACTGCAGAGATTTGGACTCTATTGAAGGATCTCCATGAGAAATCAGATAAGAGCCGTGCGTTCTTCCTGAAGAGCCAACTATTTTCTATCATGATGGATGAGTGTATGTCCTTACAGGAGCATCTTACAAAGATTAAGGACATTCAAGATCAGCTTGAGGCCATTGGTTGAAAAATGGAGGAAGAGGATATGGTAGTCATAGCTCTGAAAAGTCTACCTAAATCCTATGAGCACTTAATAGAAACGCTCAATATTACTCCAACTATGTTGACTTAAAGTTTTCTGACGTATGCACCAAACTTTTGCAGCAGGATCGTTGGAAACAACAGTTTGGTAGCAGTGCAACTTCATCCTCCTTAGAACAAGCCTTCGCAGCCAAATCCTTTCACAAGGATAAAGGCAAAGCTCAATCTTCTCGGCAAAAAGGCTCTAGTCAACCTGCTTGAAGAAGAAGAAAGTTCAGTGTAACTATTGCCCCAAATATGGTCACTTGATAATAGACTGTCAGAGTCGGATTGCTTCTGATTAGTGGAAGCAGGGAGGGTCTTAGCCTAAGGCCAATGTCACAGAGCACTCAGACCAGAAAGAATCTACATTTTATGCTTTCATAGCAAAGTGACTTGCAGATCATGTGAAATCTTCTACTTGGTATATAGACTCCAGTGCTTCTCGACACTTCACTCATCAACATGATTGGTTCACAAACTTCTCACCTTTAACTGATTCAATCATTATTGGTGGCGTAGAAGAGTATATAGTTTGAGTATATAGTTGTCGACAAGGGCAACATTTAGATACAGTCTGGTGGGAGGAATCTCATATTCCTCAATGTATACTACGTTCTCGGTATGGAATTGAATCTTTCTCTCCATGATTATGCAACATTCTCCTCAGCTTGATGTGGTTTTCACTTCACACAAGTGTTTGATTGTTGATCGTGCGACTTGCACTATTGTGGCTGTTGGCATTGAGGATCATGGTTTGTATAGACTTGTGGATTCAGGTGATTCTCTTGAGCATGCCTTTGTAGCTAAATCATCTTCCATCAACAGTCTGACATCAACGGTATGGCCACTTGAACATTCACTATCTTGCTCACCTTGTTCGGGAATATCTTATTCTTGGCTTACCTGAGATTCAGACTCAGAATCACCGAGTTTGTGGAGCTTGTCAGGCTGGGAAGCAACACAGAACGCCATTCAAGGATGGTGACTCATGGCGAGCCTCAAAGGTATTGCAATTGGTTCATGTTGATGTATATGGTCCAATGAATACTTCTATTACTGGTGCCAAGTATTTCTTTCTTTTTGTTGATGATTTCAGTCATAAAATGTGGGTGTACTTTCTTAGATAGAAATCAAATGTGTTTATTGTATTTCAGAAATTTAAGACCTTAGTAGAAAAAAAGTCTGGTTGTCCTATCGTCACTCTTAGGTCAAATAATGGGGGGAGTTTTGTTCTACTGCTTTCTCCACCTTTTGTGATACACACGATTTCAAATACTAGTTAACCACACCATACACTCCATAACAGAACGACGTTGTTGAACATCGAAACTGCACTATTACTGAAACTAGGTCAATGATGGAACACAGGAACGTTCCTAAGAAATTTTGGGCAGAAATTTTTTTCACTACAGTCTATCTTCTTAATCGGTCACCCACACATGTTAAGGGGAAGACTCCTGAGGAAGCCTGGACTGGTCACAAGCCTAGGATTAGTCATTCGAAAGTCTTTGGCTCTTTAGCATATGTATGGATGCCAGATGCCCAATGCTCCAAATTGGATTCCAAGAGTTAGAAACTTTATGTTCACAGGGTACAAAGACAACCACAAGGCTTACCGACTGATTGATATAGACAGTGATCATCTTATCTTCAGTCGTGATGTTGTCTTTGATGAAGAATGAGGACCTTTTTAGCTTTCCTCGTTTGTACAACATTCTAAGGATCAACTTTTGAAGGTTGTTGATTTGGGTGTCTGTCTTCCATTTGGTTCACCTGATGGGAGGGATGATGCAAATTCTGAATTTGATGGTCCACAACCGGAATTTCCTCTAGATGATGCTCCTCCTGTTGTACATGTTCCAATTATTCCTCCTGCATCTGATGTTGGTTCTTCTACTCTTCGACCTAAATGGTTGGCTAAGACTATCAATGGTCTCCATCGTGATGAGCTCATCGAGAGTAGATCTTCCAGAAACAAGAGCAAGCAGCATGATACAGTCAGCTTTGCTCTCATGGCCAACATTCATAGTATTTTTGAGCCTCAAACATATTCTGAGGCTAAAGGGATTCTTGAGTGGGAAATGGCTATGGACGCTGAACACCAGTCTTCTGAAGAATAACACTTGGGTCCTTTCTGATCTTCCTCTAGGGAAGAATCAAGAAACCCATTAGCTACAAATGGGTCTATAAAGTTAAGTACAAAGCTGACAGAACCCTTGACAAGTACAAAGCTTGTCTCGTTGCTAGGGGGTTCTCACAGAAAGCAGGCATTGACTATGATGAGACTTTTGCTCCTACATCCAAAAGGAGTACCATACGGCTCATCCTTGCCTTAGTAGCTCAGATTGGATGGAAAGTCGATTAGATGGATGTTAAGAGTGCCTTCCTCAACGGTGAGTTGCAGGAAGAAGTCTATATGACAACCTCCTGATTTCAAGGTTGCTGGTAAAGAACATTAGGTGTGCAGACTTGTGAAAGGACTCTATGGCTTGAAACAGGCTCCTCGGGTTTGGTACATAAAAAATGACAAGTACCTTTTAGATAATGGCTTTCAGAGGAGTCCATCTGATTCTAATCTGTATGTCAAAAACACTAGTGATGATATCCTTCTTCATGTTGTCTATGTTGATGACCTGATTATCACTTGTAGTTCAACACTTTTGATTGATCAGATCAAATAGAGTTTGTGTCAATCATTTAACATGACAAACTTGGGACTTTTGCACTATTGTTTAGGTGTTGAAGTTTGGCAGACTGAAGGTAGTATCTTCTTATCTCAGTCTAAGTATGCTTGCAGTCTGCTAAACAAGTTTTGGATGCAAGACTGCAAACCTGCATCCACACCTATGGAGAAAGGGTTGAAGCTGACAGCCAAATCAGATTCACCTGTGGTGAACGAATCAACATTCAGGCAATTGGTGGGCAGTCTTATCTACCTTCCTGCTACTAGGCATGATCTAAGTTTTGCAGTAAGCTACATTTCATGCTTCATGACAGCCCCCAAGTCACGATCCTAAACTTATTGGTTTTGCAGACTCAGATTGGGGAGGTTCCATTGATGACAAAAAATCAACATCTGGGTATGTTTTCAGTTTGGGATCTGGTGCAGTCACATGGACTAGTAAGAAGTAGCACGTAGTGGCTCTTTCCTCGATAGAAGTTGAGTATTGAGGAACAATTAAGGCAGCTTGTGAGGCAGTTTGGCTTCGAAGGATGCTTTCAGACATGCATATGTCTCAAGCAAGTCCTAGCCCCTTTACTGTGACAATCAAGGGGTAATCAAACTGGTCAAGAATCCGGTCTTCCATGAGAGAGCCAAGCATGTTGATCTTCATTGTCATTTCATCTCGACAATTGGTTGAAGACGAATCAGTTCAGTTGTTGTATGTTCGGATTGCGGATCAAACAATAGATATTCTCACCAAGTCTCTGAGCCCGGACAAGTTTGTAAAATTCAAGGGGCAACTTGTTGTAGTTGATAGATTGACCATTAAGGGAGGATATTAGAATAATATCTTATAATATCTTTATTATTCCTTATTTAATGGATAATATTGTAGATTCTGTAAATATTAGATAGTTTCTAATTCTACGATTGTTTCATAATAGAAACATTGTCTCTTTGTAATGTATAAATGATCGCTTGATCATTCATTCAATATTTTACCAATTACTTTCGCAATAAACACTATCATGCTTGCATCAAACTTTGGTGTAGAAGAAGAAGTAAGATGGTCATCATCGTTCATCATCATGCTAGCATTTATGGCTTAGGTTACTAGGTTGGACAATATTGGGAGGGAGCAATGAATCTCTCTAGCACCTCTCCTAACATAAACAATTGATGGTCATCCGAACAAATAAATATACACATGGGGGTTTGTCTAAAGAGAGTAACTTCCAAACTATGTGGGGAGTTTGTTCTTTTGTACATGTCTTTATATATATTTGATTGCACCATAGGCCTTGGGCATTCCAAGCCACCAAAATGTATTATTGCCAAAGGTGAGTGGAATACTTTGAAGATGTTAAATTAAAACAAAGAGATTGTCATCGTGAAGGTAGAAAAAGGGAATGACATTGTATTTATGAACATGATTGTTTATGAGATGAAGATGATCGATCATCTTACTAACAATGGTAGGCATTGGGTTCTCGATTCCAACCCTATTTCCACAATCATGAAGAAATTCAAACTTGCAATCACCCTCTCCTTGATGATATTACTAAAAAGCATCTCATCCCTAACAAAGAGATCACCCCAAGGATTTATGGAGCTCCTAAAATTCATAAATAAGGTATTTCTGGAAGACCAATTGCAGACACCACCAACTCTCCCACATACAAATTGGCTTCTTTGTTTGCTAGGAAAATTAAACCTCTCATGGCACAAGCTAATTCCTTTATCAAATATTTGACCTATTTTCTAGAATTCATCAAGGATAAGAAAGTTTTTGAGGATGAAATCCTTGTCAAATTCAAGCTAGTGTCGATCTATAATTATTAAGGTTGTGGACAATGACATGATTCAGATCATTAATAATCTGGTAGACAATGAGTTTGCCTTTCTAATTGAGCTTTGTCTTCGATCAACCTTCTTCATCTTCAGGTGTGTTTATTATGAGAAGTCAAATGGAGTGTTGATGGTTTCCCCCATTATCCCCAATAATTTTTAGTCTTTTCATGAAGCACTTCAAAGCAAAAGCACTCAACTCCTTCCTTGTAAAACCAAGATGGTGGTAACAATGTATAGATGGGAAACATCAATTGGTAGCATGGTCTTGACAAGCTCAAGGAGTTTCACACCCATTTAAACAAGGTTGTGGATATTATTAAGTTTAACAAGGAGCTAGGGCATGAAAAACATTTCTCTTGACATTCATCTCTTTAGAAAACTTGATGGATCCAGTGCACAGAAAGTGTATAGAAAAGCCATTCACACAAATCTCTACTTTCATGCATAATCTTACCATCATCCTTCCCAAAAAGCATGTATCATAAAAACCCTTGCCGCAAGAGCATTCTTGGTGTGTGATCATCATATTGGCTAAGAATTCTCCCATTAAAAAAAAATCAAATTAAATAGGTTTAGAAGCAAACATGTGTCTTAGGGCATCAACCAAGCTAAGAACAGTCATGAAATGCATGCTAAGAGCGATGACTCCATTGATCTTCTTATGATTTTAACTTTTCTTCCTTATGTTGAAGGTATTTCCAATAAGATGTCAAAATTTTTAAAGAACGGCATTAGGGCGTCCTTCAGACCTCACAAGAAAGTATAGAATATGAGCCTTCCCATGAAAGATCATAGAAAAGCCCTCTTAGATTCTAAAGTCTATAAAATTGAGTGCTTATGTGACATTTCTTACATTAGGTAAACTGATCGATCCATTTACACTAGTATCAAAGAACACATTGCTAACATTAGACATAAGTGAGCCAACAAATTTGCCCTTGTATTCTTGTAAGACTAGATACCATATCTGTTTAGATTGGGTCACTGTTCAAGTGAGAAGGATAATTATTGGAAGAGAAAGTTAAGGGAAGTGGTTGAAATCAACAAACATTCTCTTAACCTAGACAAAGATGAATGCTAGGGGCTGAGCAACTCGTAGCAACCTATCATCAATGCCCTTAAACAATAATTACTCCTTTCCTTAAGTTTCTTTTTTTACCTTGAGGTTTCTCTTCCTCATCATTTTACTATGTTATATTTCTTCACACTTCCTCTATTATTGCAAAATCAGTAGTAAAACTCGATTTTCTTATTATTCTTAAAATATCAATTTTTGTTTGGAGTAATCAATTTTGAAATATAAGTATTTCATTTAATATATTATCATGAGGTCTTTTCGCACTTACAATTATTATCCGTTAGGTTTGTTATTATTTTTTTATTTATAGTTAGTAGTGTCTAATGTTTGACAATTATTTTTCTTGCAAATTCTCTACTCCATATCCCTCCCTTGTTAGTATATTTCAGATTCTAGCAAGGAATATATCAATCTATAGAGGTCTAACAAATACTAAGCATAGGATATGAAATATAGTAACAAGGAGGGAAAGAAGATACCCGAAAAATCAAACACAAATGCTCCAGTCAAAGTGCCTTGTTTCGTCAATTCAGTCCATCTAGGACTTGTCTTTAACTCTGATTCAATGAGCTTGCAATGGACAGCACTCTAAATCGTATGAAGATTAGACCTCTAATCTGTCCCAATGAATGCCTTTTAAATCAGACAAATGTGCTGAAGATGATGTATCCGATCTGCCCTTTGAGTATCTCCATGTAGCAGACTTTGTGACAGACCTGATATGGCTTACGATCTGCTCTATATTGATTTGATAGCAGCCTTGAATATGATGCCCGATCTGCACTATTCGGAAGACCAAATCTCCCTTGTTTACATTTGCATGAATTTGCACCGAGGTCTGCCCGAATTCCTTATTTCGGGTCTGCTCGTGCCTTATGGAATGCTGTCTGCCCGCATTCAAGAACAGTCTGAATTAATTCGGATGTTGATGAATACTCCAAATTAGCCCCCCCCCCCCGAGATCTGCTATACAAGTGCTGAAGAAATTCGTACTTAGAGATTTCAAATTTTGATGGGAAGCATGTTATGTCTTCTGCACTTTCTCCTCAAGGATCGATCTATATATATATGAGAATGAAAACATTTATTCCAAGAGGCTGACTTGGGCCCTTAAATAAACTTTATTTAGTTCATCCTAATAATATATAGATTAAATCGATTCACTAAATAAACAATAAATAATAAATATCTCTAATATTTATTATTATTATTTATGCATATCGATTTATTATAATAATAAATATATTCTATATATTTATTAT
>MU224827.1:171516-205359 GCA_018584345.1 Thuja plicata | reverse complement strand
ATCAATGCTTGCAAGGTTACAATATACCAATGAAAGGTGTGCTTCCTACACATTAATCGGATATGTATGTCTCCCTATAAAACATATGCCAATGCAAAGTATGTTCCCACATAAGGTATGCTCCTCATACCCATACATAGTTAATGTTCCCATACACCACATGCTAAACATAATGAAGGTATGCTGAAGTATTCTCCCCATCCAGTTATGCTAATAGCAGATAATCAGCTAGATATGCAAGGTATTGGTATGACATTAACCAGCTATGATCCTATATAAGAAAGGAGTTTATAATACAACACTAGAGCCCATGATTATACTCCCTCTGAATCATACATGCCATGCACTTAACTCAAGATGATCTACTCCCTCTAGATTAATATGGTGAGAGTTTTATGTAATCCCTATCAGCTCCTTCTGAGACTTAGGTGTACTTACAAAGTTTTTAGACTCCCTCTTGATCCAATAAGGAAAGGCAATTTAAAAATTTTCAAGGAGGTCAGTAGGTAAATTTCAAAACATACAAGAATTGTATTGACGCAACCTTGAGTTCTATACATATCTTTCCAGCCAATGAGAACCAATAAGTTTTCCCATAGAAGGCAACCAGTGATATTACAAATCAAAACCCTCATTACAATTTTCAGACCAAACTCCGGTTGCCATATTGTTTCTTAGTTTTGAAAGAGTTAGACTGAAATTCCTAAATCTGAAATGGATCATTTACCCTACCTAGGCTCTGATATCATGTTAGTATATTTCAGATTCTAGCAAGGAATATATCAATCTATATAGGTATAACAAATACTAAGCACAGGATATGAAATATAGTAACAAGGAGGGAAAGAAGATACCCGAAAAATCAAACACAAATGCTCCAGTCAAAGTGCCTTCCTTGTTTTGTCAATTCAGTCCGTCTAGGACTTGTCTTCAACTCTGATTCAATCAGCTTGCAATGGACTTTACTCTAAATCGTATGAAGATTAGACCTCTAATCTGTCCCAATGAATGCCTTTTAAATCAGACAAATGTGCTGAAGATGATGTATCCGATCTGCCCTTTGAAGTATCTCCCTGTAGCAGAACTTTGTGACAGACCTGATATGGCTTACGATCTGCTCTATATTGATTTGATAGCAACCTTGAATATGATGCCCGATCTGCACTATTCGGAAGACCGACTCTCCCTTGTTTACATTCGCATGAACTTGCACCAAGGTCTGCCCGAATTCCATATTTCGGGTCTGCTCATGCCTTATGGAATGCTGTCTGCCCGCATTCAAGAACAGTCTGAATTAGTTCGGATGTTGATGAAGACTCCAAATTAGCCCCCCCCGAGATCTGCTATACAAGTGCTGAAGAAATTCGTACTTAGAGATTTCAAATATTGAACCTATAAGGAGGGAAGCACGTTATGTCTTCTGTACTTTCTCCTCAAGGATCGATCTATATATATATGAGAATGAAAACATTTATTCCAAGAGGCTGACTTGGGCCCTTAAATAAACTTTATTTAGTTCATTCTAATAATATATAGATTAAACCGATTCACTAAATAAACAATAAATAATAAATATCTCTAATATTTATTATTATTATTTATGCATATCGATTTATTATAATAATAAATATATTATATATATTTATTATTATTATCCAAGGTAGAGATATTTGCCGTAAAGGCCAATATATCAACATCCCTCTCTGGTGTCCGTCCCTGTGCGCATCTCTTAAGCACCTTATATTAAGCAATTTCTACAATCCTTCTATGATTTCTCTCATCTTAATGCTGAATCGTAGTGTATGATCTAAAATGTTCATAACTTGATATGAGAAGCTCTACATTTCAAACTACTTGTGCTCAGCTTTGGTGGAAGATAAAATCAAAATGTTCCGAAGCTTAATCAAGCATGCAACAATTTTTTTTTCTGATGGAGAAAATATGTCCAGTAGTTGATCTCCAATATCAATTGAACCAACTCAATCAAAGTCTATGTTGTGTCAAAGTGAAATCTTATTACTCTAATAGAGAATTCCACAAGTGTACCTTCGACAAATTGCAACACTCACTTAGTTTCCTACAAATGAGCAAGTTTCAATTGTGTCAACATTGAGAGAGACAACTAACAATAAACCAAATATTGGGTCTTGTAGATGTAAAATATAGCAGATTGTCCACCAAGTGTCTAGAGAACGATTCATCAGCCATAGATGAAGCGTCATTGATTGACAACTTTAGCTTGACTGCCATACTTGAATTGAGTCGTGACAATGAAATAAAAAATGTTGCTAGAACTCCACATGTAAGAAAAATATTGGAGGCTTAGATTAGTCATTTCAAAAGTGAAATGTAAACTAGATTTTGATTGTTATATGGTGGCCTCTATACTTGTGATGGAAAGATCATCAACATTGCCACCATTGCTTTGACATAGAGATTTGGATTAGGACGAGTTCTTCTAATCCAAAATCTCAAAGATAGGCAATCAATCTTTATGTACCATGATTGTAAAACCTACTTTATGCTATATAGAGAGTAAAGAAGTCAACAACCTAGATGATCATTACTAGTACTTAAAATGCTTTAGGTTGCAACATGGAGATCTTTCTCAAATTGATATTCAAGAAAATGTCGTTCACATCCATCTTATATACCTTCTAATCAAATTAGGTTACTATGGAATGAAGCAAATGAAATGTGACAATTTCGTGGTATTGGCAAAAGACTCCTCATAGCCTACCCCTTTGTGTTGGAAATATTCTTTTGCAACAAGAGGAGCCTTTTTCTTGCCCAAATTAGTGTTAGATTTACACTTGGTCTTGTACATCCATTGCATCTGATGGGGCTTTTTACTTAGAGGCAATTTGACTAACTTTTAGATAGGTTCTTCATTAAGGCATTACACTTAGCTTCATGCCGTTAATGTTGAGCAATACTTGCTACATATCCTTACTTGTGGAATGATACCACTTTGTTCTCCATTCCTGTGGTACTTGAGATTCAAATGGCAAAGTAACATCTTGGTTTGAAGACAATTTTGATTTTTGTCAACTATATACTAGTGTGTAGAAGAAACAACAACTAGAGCTTGACTCGTTGTTGACTATGATGGAGTACAAGTAGAACTAGAGTGTTCGTCTTTCAAAAGAACCACAATATTAGTTCCTAATTGATCATTAACAATCGAGTATTTGGGGTTACAAGCAAAGAAGGTTTTTATCTTTTATGTCAACATCTTGACTAATTATGATTTTGCTAGTGGAGATATCAATGAGTTTACCTTTAGACTATTTTCTCAAAGATTTTTTTTGAAGCTCTTAGAATATACTTCTCCTTTTGTTATCAAGAACCAAAACATATGTAATTTAGCCAAAAACATGAAGTTGTTGCTCCCTTTGGTTTGAGCTTATACCATTAGAGTCACATCATGTAAGGTTTTGCATGGACTTTGTTTTGTAGACATATTATCATGTTTATTGCTCCTCCCCGATATCTATACATGTCTTTGTTGTGCATCATGCACTAGGTCATGTATATTAATTTCGTTCTATTGAGGGGTGTATGAGGTTATAAGTTATTTATGAGTTATTTCCTTCACAAAGTAGTCTAAATACTTTGAACTTGAGAAAGGTTCCAAAGCAATCAAAGTTCTTTTCTATAATCTATATGAACTTTTTCTTTGAGAAATTGTTGACTAACAACAAGAAGTACCATGCACTAAGGATGCTAGATGATTTCTACAATGGTTCACATAGATTTTTGTGAGTGAGATCTAAACCTCCCTTTGCAACATGTACTCTTTAGGTAGAAATAACTTATGATTGAGTTACAAGCCAACATCTTGCACTTAGATCTTGCTTCTACTAGATAGATGGAAATCCATTAACCATAAAAATTCTACTAGTGTGGCTAAATATTGAAGGTTGAGATGTCCATATTTCTCATGCCACAAAGTTATATTTGTCCTCCACAACTAATACATGCAAGTTAATTGTGATTGGATAAATTAGCTTATACAAGCCATCTTGCCTAATGCCTAGGGTAACCATTTTGTTTTGTTTTTTGTTGTTGCAAGGTGTGTGCCCTTGGTCTCCTTGTGTTGTGCAATGCAACGGTGGTTCGCAACATGGCTTAACCGCCTCCTGTGTCTTCTATAAGTCCAGTGGTTGTATCAAGCATTAACATGCCAATCTGTTGGTGCAACGACAACCAACATTTGTCATTCACAATATACTTTAAAAAAGCTCACAACAATCTTAAGATTTTATATAGGTGGACTAATAGATAATCAAATGTCATGAAGCACCAAATGAAAGAATCAACAACTAGTTTCATCATTTTTGTCTTGGAAAGATGCCATAAATGCATATTCTTCCTTTTTAAGGTCTTGCCCTACCCTAATTGCTACATTAACATGTCCTTGAGACTCCTTATGGGATAGATCATATTGTTTTCTGTGGCATTCTTTTTTGATATGAGCAAATTTATTACCTAAGTTGCTGGTCTTGTTATGGGAATGAGTACGAGGTTTGGGTGTGCTCAAATGACAATTTTTTACTTTGTCAAATTAGGATATCAAATCTAGAACTCTCCCCAGTTCATTGATGCCATGGATTTAGTTGGGGGTATGCTATTCTTCCAAAAGCAGGAAATTTCACTTGGACTACAATGCACAAACAAATATGATAGGTGAGAGGCTAAGTATAGTAGGAATTTAAGGTTCCTTGAGATGCCCTTTGTGCATGAATTATGTAGAACCAACATATCACTTGTTAAGATGTCCATTTGCTAGCAAATGTTGGTATTCTCTTTTGGGGAAATGATCTTTGAAAGAAGAAACCCAGAAGGCCATCAAGGAGAACATTATTAGTTAGTGCCAATTGACCTAGATTTTTGTGTGGACAAGGTTATGGATTGCAAATCCTCCCTTGGCTATATGGCAACTATTGGAGTAATCAGAGAATTTTCAGCAACAAACAATCAAGGTTGAAGAAATAAAGAATAGATTAGAACTATTTGTGAATTTTTTAATATCAAAGGTAAAAGTTTGAAATAAAGGTCTAGTGAACTCATGTAGTGGGATAACATAATGATTAAGGCATGGAATTTTCTGAAGCTGCCCTTGGGAATTTCGGCCACTGGTGACAAAGAGGATTCCAATGAGAAAAGGAAGGAAGCTAGGTGGTCAGCCCCTCCAAGTGGGAGATAAGAAATGAATTTTGTTGGGACCTCGTTAGGCAATCCTTGGGCCTTAGGTGCAAGTTCCATCATCAGGGATGAGGCAAGAATCCTCAATTGAGCACTGTCGAAGAATATTCCATTTGGAAAAAAACAATGAGGTATAATTTGAGGCACTCTTCGAAGGATTCAAAGCGTGTGAGCAAAAGAACATAAGGTTGATTGATCTGAAAGCTGACTTTAATGGTATGTGCCAATGTGATTAGAAGTAGATGTGCTGTAAATTGAAAGTGGAGAAAACGGATAGAAGTTATTACCCCTATACTAGATAGATTTCAATCGTTCTTTGTAACGTACATGTATTGGTAAGCTAATGGGTTTGTAGGCCTCTTGGCTACTAGAGGAGTAGAAAAAAGTGAGTTGTTAGTCATGTCAATACTCCTATGCTAGATAGATTTCATTCTTCATATATTTGGAAGCTAATAGGATTGTAGGCCTCCTGGCTAATAGAGGAGTAGAACAAAGTGAGTTAATAGTTTTGTCAATACCCCTACACTAGATAGATTTCAATCATTACCCCTAAGGCACATATATTGGTAAGCTAATGGGGTTGTGGGCCTCTTGGATAATAGGGGAGTAGAACAAAGTGAGTTAATAGTTATGTCAATACCCTATACTAGATAGATTTCAATCATTTTTCTCAAGGGACATATACTGTGAAGCTAATGGGGTTGTAGGCCTCTTGGCTAATAGAGGAGTAGAATGAAGTATGTTAATAGTTTTGTCAAATCAAACAGAAGTGTGAGAAGATATTTCAAGGATCTTGGATGCAAAAAAGAAAAAGGATTATAGTTTGGAGGCTAAAGTGCAATAGAATATGTGATATTAACAATTCCAAAATGATAAGACAGGAAGAGAAACTAGAAGCAATCTCATGGATCCGATCTTCTAGTGTTGGAATTAATGATGGTGGTTTTAAAGAAGAATGAAGGTAAGGATATGGAAGGTGGCTGGTTCTTTGTCCATAAGAGTTGTTAGTGCAGGTGTGAAGAGGAAAATTTATTGCACCAATTCTAGAGTTTGCTCATTATCACGTGTCGATAACAAAGAGAGATAAAATATGTGAGGAGCTATTAAAGTAGGTTAATAGTTTTGTCAAATCAAATGGAAGTGTGAGAAGATATTTCAAGGATCTTGGATGCAAAAAAGAAAAAGGATTATAGTTTGGAGGCTAAAGTGCAATAGAATATGTGATATTAACAATTCCAAAAAGATAAGACAGTAAGAGAAATTAGAAGCAATCTCATGGATCCAATCTTCTAGTTTTGAAATTAATGATGGTGGTTTTAAAGAAGAATGAAGGTAAGGATATGGAAGGTGGCTGGTTCTTTGTCCATAAGAGGAGTTTAGTGCGGATGTGAAGAGGAAGATTTATTGCACCAATTCTAGAGTTTGCTCATTATCACGTGTCGATAACAAAGAGCGATAAAATATGTGATATTGACAACAGAGAAATCGAAAGCAATCTCATGGTTAAAATCTTCTAGTGTTGGAATTAGTGATTGTGATTGTAAAGGAGAATGAAGTAACATGGAAGATGGATGAGTCTTTGTCCATAGGAGTAGTACAATGTGGGTGCAACAAGGAGGATTTATCAAGCTAACTCCAACATTTGTTCATTATTTAATATGTCGGAAACGAAGAGAGCATTTATTGCCACCATTGGGTCAAGGATGCTTTAAGGTGGGCGTGTTCCTGACCAATGAATAATGGAAGACTTGCTCACCATTGTAATTGATGTTTTGCACAAGAAAATGTGGGGAAAACTAGTTATGGCAATCTTCTTCAAAGATCAGTGGGGCAGCGTATTTATGGAGGCTATCTCTAACAATGATAGGAGGAAATTGAACAAGAAGATAGGTCGTGCAATAAAACATGTGATATTAGTAATTTCAAAAAGATAAGACAGAAATCAAAAGCAATCTCACAAATTGAATCTTCTAGTGTTGGATTTAGCAATGGTGTTTTTAAAGGAGAATGAAAGTTAAGACATGGAAAATGGATGAGTCTTTGACCATAAGAGGCATATAGTGTGGATGTGAAGAGGAGGATTTATTGCACCAACTCCAACATCTGTTAATTACTCGTGTTGGCGACATAGAGAGCGATTGTTGTCATTGTTGGGTCAAGGATGCTATAAGGTGGGCATGTGCATGACCAGGGAATAATGGAATTAGCAATGGTGGTTTCAAAGAAGGAGAATGAAGGTATAGATGTGAATGATTCTTGGGTCTTTGTCCATAAGAGGAGTACAATGTGGGTGCAGAGAGGAGGATTTATCACACCAGCTCTAGTATTTGTTCATTATTCATATGCTAGGAGCAAAAAGCAGCTGAATAGAACATGTGATATTGGCAATTTCAAAAAGATAAAACATGAGAAGAAATTGGAAGCAACCTCACGGATGAGATCTTCTAGCACTCGAATTAGCGATGGTGGTTTAAAAAGAGAATGAAGGTAAAAACATGGAGTATGGCTGGGTCTTTGTCAATAAGAGGAGTAGAACAAGTGAATTAATAGTTATGTCAAGTCAAAAAAAGTGGGAAAATATTTCGAGGATCTTGGATGCAGAAAATGAATTGTAGTATGGAGATTGATGCCCAATAGAACATGTGATGTTGGCTGTTCCAAAAGGATATTGGTTTGTTTATTATTTGTGTGCTGTAAATGAAGAGAGCAATTATTGCTTCTAGTGGGTTGAGGATGCTTGATGGTGAGCATTTTATGACCAATGAGTAATGGAAGACTTTCTCACCATGTAATCAATATTCTACAGATGAAAATGTGAGGAAAACTGATTGTGGCCAACTTCTTCAAAGATTAGTGGTGTGACATAGTGATAGAGGCTATCTCCAACTATGACGGAAGGAATTTGAACATGCATGTGATATTGGCGATTCCAAAAAGTTGAGACAAATTAATTGGAAGCAATCTCATAGTTTAGATCTTCCAAAATTGGAATTAGTGATGGTGGTTTTAAAGGAGGACAATGAAGGTATAGACATTGAAGATGGCTGGGTCTTTGTGCATAAGAGTAGAGTGTGGGTGCAAAGAGGAGTATTTATTGCACAAACTTGAGAGAGGGATTATTGTCACCATTGGGTTGAGGATGCTTGAATGCGGGCATGTTCATGACCAACAAATAATGGAACATCTACTCACCAATGTAAGATATTCTAGAAAGGAAAATGTGGGGAAAACTGGTTGTGGCCAAATTCTTCAAAGATCAGTCACACAATGGGTATCTTCAACTATGATTGGAAGAAACTGAACATGAATATTGGTGGCATTTTTGATAAAGAGGAGCTCAAGGTGAATGAGACATTGAAATTGTGTCATTTGCTTTGAAGGGAAAGCTTGGGTATCTGCAACTTTGAGAACTTTAGGAAGTTTACGGACAACAGCCCTATGCTGTTATAATCAGAAAGGCGAGAGTATTTTAGGGATGTAAAGAAGGTCTCCTCTTCATTATGCATAACAACAATTGAGAATGTAAATATGTGTTTTCTTTATTTAATATCAGGAGCTACCCCCATGTTAAAATTTTGTGCGTGAGCATACACACTCACATGTATATATGTATATGCAGATTAATATGCAGACACTTTGCCCCTCAGGTCCCTGATTGTGTATGTATACCTACCCCTAACCACCCTAATTTATTGATGTCGATCTGCAAACAGAGGAAGGGCAGGTTCCACACCAGCATTGGAAAATAAGGCTCTGTTTTTGTATGTAAGCTTTTCCTGCATCAGACTATGTAGAATTTAGCTCTTGTTCTTGTTGGGTATGTGGTGCATCCTTTAAAAATGCCATGACAGATTGGAAATGCGCAAATAGCCGTAGCTAGATCTTGTTTGGATTCAGCCCATGAAAGATTCTTAATTTTCTGCTGATAAGAACATAATTCAGTTTAATATGTTTAAACTTTTTCGACTTTGCAATACATATCTCCATCCTGTCTTAAAAATCAGCATCAACATGAGATGGTGTTTGAAGAGATCCATAGAACGAGAGCCCTCATTTGAGATCATGGGCTAGGTCCTGAGTGAACCCATGGTCATCTCCAACTTGAACCCATATCAGAACTGTATTTTTGCAATATGCAGGCCTATATAGGTGAACCCAGTAACATGGCTTCTGACGATAACAACACTTGACTTTGTATTAGATTGTTAATCATAAGTAAAAAAATTTCCTTGCTTTGCAACATCTATGAACTTTCCTTTTCAAATATGAGTGTTTGACTCTCTGCCAACCAATGCAGAGATTCCACAAATATTTCAAATTATGGTGGGGAATTCATGATAATTAGGGCAACCATATCATCTTCATCAATATTTTTATTAATGGCTGACATCTGACATTGTAGATCTTCATTTGAAGAAGATGCTTAGAGCTTTCAAATGCAGAACACAAACTTTCTGAGGTTAGATAATTTGTTTTTGAGACTCTACCTCAAAATTGCCAACAGAAGTGGTTTTTTGGACTTAAAGGATCAAGTTATCAGAGATAGAGAAGTTCAACAAGGCCTCTTCATGGTGGTCATCAATATCAACTAGATTTCCAGCAGCTCTGATTTGTTTTTTGAGGATTATTTTATCATGGCATCTATACTTGTCAATGATGGAATATTTTGTGACCCCAGATGTTAAAATTCTGACTAAACTTTTGGGCTTGAGGGAAAACCAAAATTTGGATATTGGTCATTGCTAAAGTTTCAACCTTGTGTGTACAAGAAAATAATTGAGACTTTAATAAAATTGTAAATGATCCATAAGGATTCAGGCTTGGAAAAAGCTTGGAGGAACTAGCAATACATAACTACCAGTCTGATGAAAGTGGTATTGTCCAGTTTAAATGTGTGAGAGGTGAACTGACCTGTCTGACTTTGTCTCTTCATTTCAAGGCTTGAAGACCTTTCAGTTCATGGCTAGGAATTTCTGACACCAAAATGAATACATGGATGGGGCAAACTAGAGTATGTGGGGCATTTTTAGTGTTGAAGCAACTAGAAGAAGAATATAGCTGAAAAGGGAAGTAGCAGATTTGACAGTAACGACAAATAAAAGTTGTATCTCTTATCTTTGTACTTGTTTGTTTTAAGTGATTATAATCAGGTTGATGAGAAATTGCCACTACCAACTAGGTTTTCTCCATCCTGTGGTCATCCAGAATAAACTTTTTTTGCTGTGTTGCAAAAGTTCTTTATTTTCAGTTCCAAATAACATTTCAGACCTCTAATTAGCTGTCACTTGGGAAATTCAAGTAGCTCAGTAAAGAAGGCACGTAGTTTGCATATTTCTACTACAAAATAGAGAAATTACGGATCACTAACACTGAGAATAATGTAATGAATGCTTTTTGCAGAATCATGTGAAAAAATGTGTATCGTTTTAGTGCATACTGTTCTGCAATGTCTCTATACAGCTTGGTGTTTTGATATATTTCTGATTTCCTTTTCCTAATGGCCCTTGAACTCCTTCAACAGGGTCAGTCCTTAATGACAGTTTTTCCCTTTAGTTGGTCCATGCAATTTTCAATTGTTTTGGACTTTATGATAGCCTCAAAATTTGGGCCTTACAACCAGTGATCTCTTCTCCAAATGAATTGCTTTAGCATATCCTTTCCCAGTGCTTCCTTGCTTTGACACCAAATGTAAGAAGAAGGAATTCACAGAGATTGAGAGCATGCATGGTATTTTATTATTTTAAGGGGAAGTTAAATTGGTTATTGTCACTCACATTGTGTAAGTTTCCTTTTAGACATAACTGATGTGTTATTATGACATCATTAACACATGCAATAAATGTCTTTGTATACAAAGGATAGTCTAACATTATATTATATCTAATAGAGTGCAAAATGCTTTAAAACATTAATTAATTCACAATTAAAAGTGGTTTTTTGGGCATATAATGATGACATTTTTTACTGCAATAATGCCCTGATCTGGCCATTTCATATATTCCAAGAATGCATTCAATTAAAAGTGTCGTCTGTTAATATCCTTGTTTACAAGTACTTGCACTGCTGCCACCTATGTAAACCATACAGGATAAATATAATGGGCCGAACGACCCACAAAGTGTCATTATTAATGAAAAAATTAAGGGAAATGTCATCCTATGATATAAGAAAACAAAGAATGAAAATTGTCCTCTGTTTTTGTTTTAGCCGAATCTTTCTTAAACAACTATAATCAATTCAAACATTCTTTTTCTGAATTTTTTGTAGACAACTTGAATTTTTCGTTCCCTGGTATTAATTAATACACAATTAAAAGTGTTTTTTGGGCATATAATGATGACATTTTTTACTGCAATAATGCCCTTTTTTCTCATCTGGCCATTTTCGCATATTTCCAAGATTGCATTCAATTTAAAGTGTCATCTGTTAATATCCTTACTTACAAGTACCTACACTGCTGCCACCTATGTAAACCATACGGGATAAATGTAATGGGCCGAATGACCTACAAAGTGTCATTATTAATAAAAAATTAAGGGAAATGTCATCCTATGATATAAGAAAACAAAGAAGGAAAATTGTCCTCTGTTTTTGTTTTTGCCGAATCTTTCTTAAACAACTATAATCAATTCAAACATTCTTTTTTTGAATTTGTTGTAGACAACTCGAATTTTTGCTCCTTGGGAAAGGCATAAAGATAGCAAGCTAGAAATATCGTGGCATGAAATTGCTCGTCCACAAGTCCATGGTCATGATATAAACTGTATGGCTATTATAAAAGGAGAAGGAAACCATCGTTATGTTAGTGGAGCAGATGAAAAAGTTGGAAGGGTCTTTGAGGCTCCACTGTCATTTCTACAGACTTTGCAGCACACTGCCTGGGGACATTTGGGAAAGCAAGATTTTAACAATGGAGACATCCAAATTTTGGGTGCAAATATGTCTGCACTTGGGTTATCTCAAAAGCCTATCTATGTTCAAGGTGAATTTGCTGATCTTGCCTCTCTCCTTTAATCACTTTCTAATAATCATGTTACACTGGCCAAGTTCATTTCTGTATGTGTGATCTCTTGATATTTATTTGTTGTATATGACAGTGTGGCTAATTTCTTGTATATTTTCTATATTGAATGTATTTCCTTACCTTCTTTTATATTCTTATTGTGTAATGCGGAGTTGAGCTTTTCTTGAATTGCACAGAATTGAAAAATATAAACTTAGAATTACATTGAATTTAATTCTAGCTGTTCAATTAGAAGGGAGAAAATGAAACATTTTTGGGACTAATTAATGTGGCAATATCCTTGATATCCATGGATTTAGATGGCCAAGCATTATAATGTTTATGCTTTATGGTGTTGAGCCTGTGCGTTACGAACAGTGTTTAACTGATGTAGGACCTTTGAAGAATCTAGGCTTGACTTCTATGAATAGCAATTTCATATTATGGTGTTCTTTCATACCTGTTCTTGTGCATGCATATGGACCTGATTAGACCTTGTCAGAGGACATTTCATAAATAAGAGGAACTTTGAAACCCAATCTGTGATTTTTTTGTAGTTGAAGTTTCATAATAATGATATAATCAGTCATTACAAAAAGAAATTTTGTCTTTTTCGGAATCGTTTGAACACCATACTCTATTGGATCAGTAAATAGCTAAAGAGGATACACATTCAGATTGAAATTTTTTGCAAATTCACAGTCAGTTCTATACATTATATCTAATGAAGGACCATGACTGGGAAGATGAGCACTGGATTCAGAGAGTCTTTCTCGGTGGACCTGATAAAGCTAAAGGTGTGAAATTTTAAACTATTAGGTCTGTTTTTGGCTGGAACAGTAAAAATAGAAATTTCTGAATGCGATGAAGTGTTCCTATGCTAAATCTGTGAGGTGAGATTAATAAATTCAATTTAAAAGTGTTTGGAATTTCAATTTTTATGCATTGGCACTCCTTTTTAATAAACATATGTTTGTGAACCATGTTGGTACTCAAATCTGTAATGCAATTTTTTTCTTGAGTCCCGTCCCTTCTTTGTGTCTCGACTCTTAATCCTTTCGAACCCATTTTATAATGATCCAAGAAAATCTAAGTGGGTTTTCCACGAGTCATTAATGCCTAAGTGTTACCCTATGCCATCTCCCATGTGCTAACGTGGTGATTAGCAATGTCTCGAGCCTCATTTCGAATGTCATTTCCAAAAGTCCTTTTGGTCTCTTATTTGTAGTGGGTTGTTCTTCAAGAGTGAAAAAAAGGGGTGGTTCTCTACCACAACGTTGGGATTTGGTGGGGGCATAGGGGGCATCATTCCTTTCGATACTCTTTGGTGAATAATGATTTTCTCTATGGCTTGCTATTTCATCTGTTTGCTCTTGCTTGTTAACATATG
This sequence comes from Thuja plicata, assembly GCA_018584345.1. Lineage (NCBI taxonomy): Eukaryota > Viridiplantae > Streptophyta > Pinopsida > Cupressales > Cupressaceae > Thuja > Thuja plicata. The sequence goes on along the minus strand of MU224827.1, from coordinate 191,758 downwards.
CTATCACTTTCTCCCAAGGTACAGCTACACCATTCTTCTTAGGGAAAGCTTTGATGCCTAGACTAAGAATAAGATGTAAGATGTAATAGTTTCTGGATTAAATCATGTTAAATGTTTTTGCATCAACGTTTCGGATCATACTCCGTGATCCATCATCAAGATGATAGAGAGCAATAGAGAGCACAAGGAGAAAAATGATTGATCATTTTTCTCCTTGTGCTCTCTATTGCTCTCTATCATCCTGATGATGGATCACGGAGTATGATTCGAAACGTTGATGCAAAAATATTTAACACGATTTAATCCAGAAACTATTGCATCTTACTATTATGGATTGTGGAAATCTCTTATCTTTAATAGACTAGGAATTCCACACAAATAGGTTTTAACTTGACTATAGGAACTTGAATACCTGATCACACCTTCAGAAAATCTAAATATAATCCCCAACACCTGGAGCGAATTGTATCATATTAACATGCTTCCAAAATGAAGAACCTGGATCTGTTTTGAATTTAGGTCAGCTTGTGGAGCTTGAACTAGCTTCCATTTTAATTCCTATTGTAACAAATTTTTCTAAACAACCATTCAAAACAAATGAAAACAAAAAAATAGATAAATAAAACCTAGCTCTTTAAAAATTGAAACATAGTGATACATTCTTAGAAAAATGAAAGAAAAGTAAAGCAAGAGAGTTTGTTTCATATAGGAGAAAATTTTAAAAAACTTACCTTATTTAAAAAAAAATCTTCAATGGTCTTTTTTGCCAGTTAATGGACAGTTGGACATGCATAGGAATAACAATGCAATCGTTGGAACTTTCAATGATCAATTTTCAGCTCTTTTTGTTGAATGACAAGTAAGAATGAAAGTTCAGCCTTTTGGAATGGTATTTGTCTTTTGTAATAAAAATGAGCTAAAATGAGTTTGTTTTAGTGTTTGAAATTCTTCAATTAACAATTTTAGGTTTAGGAATTCATTTTAGGGCTTTTGGGTTGGAGGCAAAGATGAAAAGTTAAAAAAGCAAAAAGAAATTTAAATTTCCCTCCAAAGACTGATGGTTTCACTGCGATCTGTCTGGATCCTCGGGTTCATCTCGGACAAACCCAAATCCTTTTGTCTGTCCTTGTTTCAACTTATAGGAGAGCCAGACCAAATTATGGATCTGGCTAGTCTGTAGTCAAATTCAGCTGGTCACAAAGCGAATCCAGCAACTTAGAAAGAAAGCTATGGCGAATACTCTAGAGTTGGCTACACCTGATTTTCACAAAGTATATTGTCCTTGAATGTGATGTTTTTGGATAGGGCCTTGGAGCTGTTCTATTGCACTATGACCACCCTATTGGCTTTGCAAGCAAGATGTTTTCTTGTCAAGATTTAGCCAAATTAACTTATGAAAAAGAAATGTGGGCTATCCTTCATGCAGCAAAGTAGTGGAGGTAGAACTTGCTTCGACATCATTTAAAGATCAAAGTAGACCATGCCATTTTAAATCATTTCTTGAAGTAGCATGTTTCTTCTAAAGAACAAGAAAATGGGCTGAAAAAATGCAAGGTATGATTTCAAAATGCTACACAAGAAAGGCAAGGAGAAGATTGTTGTAGTTGCACTTTCATGATAACAGGAGCAACTGATCAATCTCCATGCAGCTACATCCCTTCAGTCCATCTTGATTGACCTAGCTCGAATGGAATTGCATACTAGCTTCTCCTGCAAGACTACCACTCTCCATTTCTCCATTAGCTTGTCCTGTGGGACTACTGCTCTCCAACTCCTCCATCTGGAACTACCTCTCTCCTTCTCCTTCACTCCACTAGCTCCTTGTGGGGGACTACAGCTCAGCTCAACTACTCATCCAATTCCTCCTCCACCTATATTCCTCTTATATTCTCCTAGAGGGATACTGCTTCCCTCCACCATGTCCCTCCTATGTTCCTCCAACTCTAGCATGCTCCACCAGTCACATGTGGGACTACTACTTCAGCATGCGTACTGGTGCTAAAATGCCACTTGGGGAGATTTGAACCTTCGTGTCTAATATAAGAATCAGGTGACCGTACCACTCGACCACGACCTCAAAAATCTTTTATCCTGCATATATTAAGTAGCATATGACTATTTCATATTTCTTATAGATAAGAGTTGTGTGTACAAGGAAGGTTTCCACACATTTGAGTATTATATAGTATATACTACTATTGTAATAGGAGGTTGCCCCCTCAAATTGGTAAATATTGATCAAAAGCTTCTATTCTGGTTTGCACTTTTCCTTGGTCAAGAAGGTTTAATACACTGGACTTGGAAACTAAAACTATGCATTCCCATGGGCCCAATCCAGAGATGGAATGAATGGCATTGAGAATGTGTTACAGAATAATGAGTATGCACTATATCCTCCCATCCTGGTTGAAATCAAGGGAACACTAGTCATAGAGTCTTTAATCAGTCAAAAGATGGAATGGTTATAAATTCCATTTGTATCCCAATCAGTTTTAAAAAATTCTAGCTGTTTCTTGGCTTGAAAGATGATGTGGCACACAGTTGATTATGAAAAGTGCTTTGTTGGCACCCCAGCCTTGTCTTTTTACACACGTCTGACAAGATGACGTGCAGTTCACAGCATTTCTCATAACACACAAGCTGCAAAGTGTTAAGAGAACCTATTGCAAATTTTGCCAGAAGTGCACTGTGAGCTGCATGTCTTGCAAATCCAACCCAGATATGATCAGATATGTTTTGCTTTGTTCTTGGCTTTAGTTTTCAATTAAAACATTCCCATGTTTTTGAATAAAGGGTTCTCTTGCATGTTTTTTGTTAATTTTTGCTAGAAGATGCTTTCGTTGATCAATATTAATCTTGCACTGAAGTTGTTTTCAGCAGTTGTGTCAGGATCAACATAAGAGTTCATACAAAATGGTTCTGTGGCTTAGAAAATCTTATTGAATAAATTAAAGTGACACTGGTTTTTCATACAGCAAGTACCACAAGGGCTTCAGTTGCATCTTCTCAGGATTTTTCGGATGGAATGGAAACTATTCCAGAAGCTGTTCCTGTTGTGTTAACAGAGCCTCCCCTTGAAGAAAACTTGGCCTGGAATACTTTATGGCCTGAATCTCACAAGCTTTATGGTCATGGTAATGAACTATTTGCCATGTGCTGCAATCATGAAGGGAAGATTATTGCAACAGCTTGCAAGGTGAATATAACTTATTATTATTCATTTAATGTACTTGGTATATTTGCTCTTACATTGGAACTATCATAATTCGTAATAATCAAAATAAAGAGTCAAATGGAGTCTTTTTTGTACATTAATTTCTCACATTAGATCTTATATACTATCTTCCACGGTAGTGATCTAAAGGTGTGCGAGAATTTAAGCTTGGACCCGCTAGCTACCAGAATAACCCACCAGTGACATCATCTCTGTGTATCAATTGATAATTTCTGTTGTGAATTTAATGTGTGTATCCATACATGGAAGTTTACCTTTGTATTTTGTAAGGAAAAAAATAAATCCTTTTAATTGAAAAGAAGTTAAAAATAAGCAGAAATGTAACCGTTCATTGATTCTCAGGGCTGAAACCTCACATTATATGCATACCATGTTTAATTTTATTTAGTTAGCTAGAATCTGCATATTCTAATAAACAAAAAATATAAAACGTCTATAAATCATTGTACCATATCAATAGCTGTCGTATGAGGCCTGACAAGTTAGACTCGTGGGTATTGAGTCATTTTAATGCCATGAACCTGAGGAAACTTATAGTTAACAATTAATAGATAACAATTGTAATGAAATTTGACTATAAGAGGTGCCTAAAGCCTTTTTATGTACTTTTCAATTCATTCTGTATTTTTGGCTATTCCTACTTTGTCGTTGGTCCCATATTGGCTTAATGGTTTCTGATATTAGTATGTCTTCTGTGGTTAATATGCAAACCATAATTAATAAGATAAAATAACAAAGAGATATATAGTCATTTATTATAGGCCTCTTCTGGATAAGGTTGATTATCAAAACCAAATCGCCCATTTTTCCTGCCGAATCCGGCTACAGTACGTACCAGAATTGAGTATTGCTTGGAATCCTTGTGGATTTGAATAGGATTTGTTTTTTTAAGGTAAAACCATTTCGACTAATATCTTGCCGAATCTCAATGAATCCACAGCCGACGTGGTGTTTACAAATAGATTCTGAGGCGATTGAGCACATTTTCGTCCTTTGTTTTCATTTTTTGAATGAATGAGAAGCCTAGAGTTTGAAGTCGGACCATTCCACAAGGATGAAACAATTTCTTGTTTAGATGCGGCCATGGTGTCGTTATTTTTAATTAATAAGTTCCACTCATACATTTTTTAGAGCTTTCTTTTGCCATTTTAGGGTTCAGGAGGATTTTTCCGCTGTTTTCAAGATTTGAGAGGTTTTTGTAAATATAAAAGACGAGCAGAAAAACGGAAATAAAACAGAAAACAAAAATCAAAACAAGAACACGATTTATGGTGGTTCGACAATTGCCTACATCCACTTTCAAGCAGGGAATCAATCTATTATTCAAATATCCGATTACACAATACATAGACTGAAGAATCATTTATAAAAAGCTCTTCGAATATGGGGGGAAATGAATAGTCATGTGACCGTTGGGCTTCACATCCCAACAATCTCCCCCGTGAAGTCCAACCGACATAGCCATGCAGTGTGGCATCCCCTGCTTCCTATTTCGAATCTCAAAGAACAACGAGACCTTAGAAGATCTCAACTTCGCCAGACTCTGTTCCAGCACACTCCGAATGAGTCTTCTCCAAGTCAGATCAGAATAAAAAACACCTTCTCGTCTAATTGTTCCCATGTATGAGATATTTGTATTCTCAGATTTCATCTGACACCACAAAATATATGGAAGAGAGGGCTCCTCCAGTCTACTTGGGTCATTTATCTTATTTTCCTTCTCCTGCTCCTTAGCAAGCTCCACCATGCTGAAAAACTGCTCCAAAATCATCCTTACTCGTTCCGTGATCTTCTTCCCTAATTCAAAATTGGGAAGCGGCCGTACTATGTGCTGCCACAAATTTATTGGCAGATGAAACATACGTCTATATTTTCCCTTAGACTGCTTCATGTTACAAACTCCGACACCCATATTCTGAACCTTACAGGCAGAATTGATAAGTTCGATTTGATGTTGGTGAAAGACAGTCCTCGGTATCATCTAGATCCCTTCCAGCATTGAACCAAACTCACGGCAAGGAACTCCAATACAATGAATCCTCCCTCATCATTCGGATCTGTCACATGTTGTGTTTGGGATTGTGAATTGGAAGACAAACCATGTCTATAATTGCCGACCCTTGCCTTGGATTGTTTTTTCCCAATGGAAACATCACCAAATGTATGTGTTTGATGTCCTACTAAGCCGTTCCACGATTGCACAAAGGTGGAGACATCAGGAAAAACACGCTGATTGTTCACAGTGATCTCCAAAATAGGCTGCGCTAGCAAATTTGTAAGGGACAGTGACTGCAAACTTATTAAGCACGAAATCCTGTGCAGCGACTGTCAAATCATGGGGACTGCTCATAAGCCAAGAGTTGTGGGTTGAAACACCTGCATTAGAGGTCAATTTTGATGTTTGAATTGAGGGAGAAACATATTGATGAGAGTCTAAGTCCGAGTCTATTGTTGTAAGCATATTCTGCTCAACGTTCGCCACCACAAACTTAGATCGCTCCGCCTCATGCTGCGCCACCTGCTTCTGCTCCACCACGTTGGAGAACTCCACTCCATAGGAAAGGTGAGTGATGGCCACATCATCCAACACCAGGCTGTCCCTGACGAGGGCCGATACATAGGAAAGGTGAGTGATGGAAGGTAGTAGCTTCTCGTCGTACTCCAGCTATTTAACAACGCTCTTCTCCTCAGCGTCTATATCCTCGACTACACCAAATGAGATGGTCCCTTCGTTATTAGATGAAATTCCACCGAATCTTGCAACTCACGTCTTCTCAAGCAAGGTATCCGACACAAGCACAAAGCTCTCAAACCTCCTCTTCTTATTCCTCAACGAACTATCCCACTCTTCATTGAACAAAATATAAAATTTCCTCTTTAACCCAGCTGTAAAAGAAACCATTTCAGTTGTCTTGGACGACAGGGAAACAAGCGGAATTTCAAACTCCGCATATGGACAATTAATTCCAATCCAATCGAGGCATCAAAGTGCTCGACCTTCACCACAGGGATGGCATCAATTTCCATTTCTTCAATCTGTTCAAATTCAGACCCCTCTGCTATTTTTATTTCCCCGAGGTCCACAATAGATTCAACTTCAATCTCATTCGCTTGACTGTATGATTTTAAATGATTAGGACAGTTCCTTTCAATATGACCCCTCTCTCTACATTGGTAACATTTATTTTTCAAACCCTCAGCTTTATAGTCTCTAGCCCAATGACCAGTATTTCCACAGTTACAACACCTTCCAAAACGAGGAGACGGTGATGAAACAATTTTCCTCTTTTCAAACTTGCCTCTGTTAGGACTCTACCTTTGTTTGTCACCTCTCCAATGATCCCGTTCAACACAAGTAGCCAAATTTCCTCATTTTTCCAGCCATCCCACCAATGTACATGGTGTTTCGTTCTAGCTTTCACTTGAACAAGATTATTCTTTCCCGAATCTAAATGGCCAAGAAATTCTTCGATGACTGAATCAGCTACAACATCTTTCTTCTATTTTGCCCATCCATCCCACCAATGGACATGACATCTTGGCACCATCTTCGCTCAATACTTCACCATGGCTCTGATACCAATTGTAACTATAAAAGACGAGTAGAGAAACGGAAATAAAATAGAAAACAAAGATCAAAACAAGAACACAATTTTATAGTGGTTCGGCAATTGCCTACATCCACTTTCAAGCAGGGAATCAATCTATTATTCAAATCTCTGATTTCACAATACATAGACAAAACAATCATTTATAGAAAGCTCTTCGAATATGAAGAGATGGGGGGAAACAAATGGTCATGTGACCGTTGGGCTTCACATCCCAACAGTCTTTTCCTCGCTTTTTCAAGGTTCTACTTGTGTCTAGTTTTCAGTAGACATTTCTGAGATTACGACTTTGCTCTTCCTGAAGTGTCTTTCCTGAGATTATTGACTTCGCTTTTAATTTTAGGCGAGACACTTGAAACAATAATTTACATTTTACCATTTGATAACATTCTTGTGAGATCGTCTAATGGTCAACCATACCCAGATTCTTGTAGACGCTTCCGTCCGTTGAGTGCGAATATTATGGATAGATTGTCCGAGTTTTAAAATTTAGAACTTTAAATCTAATTTTATTAATTATTATATAGAAAGTTCAATATTTGTAATATATCAATATAATAATATATATGTTTTAAATTTAATAATGTTAATTTATAAATTATGAATTTAATTTTTGTCAATTTTGCGTATTATATACATAATATATGTTATGCACGTGATATTTTAGATTGTTTAATTTTACATGATAGATATGAATATAAATATAATTTTATATGTTTTCATACGAATAAATCTAAAATTAGATATCAAATTTATATTGTTTTAATACATTAATATAATTATAATAATAATATACATAGATAGAAAACTCGCCAAAACCAAAAACTCGCCAAGGCCTGAAGAAAAACTCGACCAGTTCTAGGCAAAAAACTCGGGAACTTAAAAAATTGCTTAAATTTAATTAGAAATGCATTTTTTTTTTGCAAAGTTCAATGAGAAGATGCATCCAACGAGTCAATAAATGAGAACACAAAAGAAACAAGCTAAGTCTAGATATATTTAAACACAAAGTGGGTACAAAATGACATTCTCATGAGGAATGCTAATGGCTGGAAGCCTGGAAGCAAAATAGTAAATATTTTTTGTAAAACTAAAATTAAATACATCATTACAATTACATCTTCCTCTTCCCAACTCTAGTAAAAACTAAGGGAGAGGTAGAACTATAGAGGGTCTAGTCCTAGAAGTCTGCACTGGACGTGACTATGCCTCCTCGCTTGGTATGTCTAACTCAGGCTGTGGCTCGTCCTCCATCCTGGATGTAGCTCTATAGCTCTGCCTCTAGCTTCTCCTAGCACTGGCAATGACTCCTCATCCGACTCATCCTCCTCAATGTCATCCAGTGTGAAACCAAATCCAGCCCCCGCCTCCTCCATAGCTTGCCTCTCCAAATCATTAACATCATCCTCTATAAACAATGGAGGCTGCTCCTGAGACGTCCAATCACTGTAAGGATCTATATCATTCAAATCCACTTCAAATCGATGGAAATCAGTTTGCAAGTGTTTGGAAGAGTATTTTTCCCCTTCTCAGCAAAATACAAGTGAAGAAATGAACAATGAAATTGATTGGGGCCGTTTTTGCCTTTAAATGCTGATTTTAGACTGCGGTCGAGTTTTAATGAGGGGCTCTCTGAGTTTTTGGCAAAAACTCGATGAGAAATCGGCGAGTTTTTAGCACTTGGCGAGTTTTTGGTGCGAGTAAAAGTGGTAAAAATTCGCTAGGTTCAAAAACTTAGTGAGTTTTTGCAACTCGCCAAGTAATCTGCGAGTGTTCCATCTATGATAATATACATAATTTAATTTATAATGTTTCATAAATATTAAAATATTAAATGCTCATTGTAATAAATTAATATTATGTAATTATATATATATATATATTTTTTATTAGTAATGTAATATTTTATTGATATAAAGGAAATATAATTAGAAGTACAAAAGCAAGGATTATCCCTATGCAAAGTATAGATGCTCATCCCAACCCTTACCACTAACACCCTATTAGCAAGACTTACAAAAATTTACTGGTGTGAACACCCCAGCCATCATCAATACAAAACATCCCGTACAACAATGAAAGTCGATGCCTATCATTTACCAAAACAGGGCTAACCCACTGTACAAACTATATATGACTGCTATCAACCTTACCCATAATTAGACTCCTTTAATATTAAATCCCTTTACTATCAAAACAGGGCAACACCAATAATAAAAAATGCCCTTTAATGCCAAAAAGGGCATTCCTCAAGACCTTATCAAAGCAGATTTCATACTAAATTAAAACACAAAAAAACTAGACCAATAGAAAAGTCCTCGATTTACTCGATCTTCTTCCATACCGTTGTTGTCCGGTAAATTGGGTAGTTAAACAGTTGGTCCGTCTGAGGGAGTTACACGGATGCGACGGTTCACCTCACATCCCCTCGGGCACTTATGTATGTATTTCTCTCTTAAGTAAGGAGGTTCGGATTATGATATATGAAATACCTTTGTACATGGTGATGAATCAATGAATATAATGTTGTTATACTTTCTCTGTTAATACTTTGCTTTGTGTGTGTCTCGGTTAAATCCCGTTTACCCCTAAGGGCAAACATTTGGCGTCGCTGCCTAGACATACTCGGGAAGGGAAACGATTGGATGGCGCACAGACATAATGGGTCTGCCAGTTGCGGCGTCCATCGTAGGGAGTTTTAACATCTGAAGGTTAAAAAGCAAAGGACACTGTATAAACAATTATAATGAGTTTGCGTTAAGTTTTGATGCCCAATCTTTTAAATAAAGACAGGAATAAGAAGGCACCAAAAGCTGAGTGGGAGGCAGCAAAGAAGGCCTTAATCTTTGAGCAACAAATAGAACGCCAACGAAGGCTAAGGCAACTTGCCGCGGAACAACTTGCCGAAGGGTTGACCAAAGGGGACCCCAGGAGTGTTACAGAAGGTGCACAGGCCGAAGGAGAGTCGTACACTTCGCTAGAGCATTGGAGGGTGTGAAGCAACGAAGAGTTTCTTGAAGAGACAAGGCTAAGGAGGGCCTTACTGGAGGAAACTAGAGACTTGTTTACGAATCTACCTCGTACACCACGTACGGAGACCCAAGTTGAAGGTACAGACAATCGTCGTAGGGGAGACCGTATGACCAAAGGTGCAACTAAAGCACAAGCGTCCGACAGTCAGGAACCTTTGTTCGAGCCAACGACACCACACACCAGGGTACCAACAAATACTCAAGCACAAGTGCAAGTGCCAGTTATCAATACCATGAACACCACCAGCACGGGTACAGGTGTTGGCACAAGTGGTAGAGGAGTACAAACACAAAATGGACCACCGGTGACACCAGCCACCCCAATGGCGACCAACAAGAAGTTGCCAAAATTCCACGAAGATGGAAAGGAAGATCCAACACGACTTTGTCGTACATGCGAGACAATCTAGTCCGTGAATGGAGTCGTCGATCAGGCAGAATGGGTGAAATAGTTTCTTGCCACACTCAGAGGGGTAGCCATCGACTAGTACTCCGATGCGGACAAAACAAAGGTGACCACTTGGGACGAACTCAAGAAAGAATTCCAAAAGGAGTTTCGACTCCTGAGGGATGACAATGAAATTGTTTCAGAGATATACGGTACCAAACAAGGCAAGGAGACTGTGCGGGCCTACGGTCGCCGACTGAAGGAGTTAGTCGGAAAATGAATAGCCAGCCAGCGGATGACCTGAAGAAAAGATGGTTCGTGGAGGGCCTGAAATCTAACCTACGGAGGAAAATGAAAATAGTTCCCCCCACCTCATACTAAGATGCCTATAACTGGGCGATGGACCTGGAAAGCGAACAAAAGACCTCCAAGAAGAAAAGAAGCAAGTCTTCTTCCGACGAAGATGACACTGCGGACGATGACAGTAGCAGTGATGGCGAGTTGAAGAAAAAAGTCATGGCACTCCAAAAGGACATGGAGAGAATGATGAAGGAGTTCAAGACCATGAAAGGGGGTACCAGCAAGGGGGAAGATGACATGTGGTGTACGGACTGCAAGGAGAGTGGCCATATGAAGGGGTCGTGTCCCAAAAAGGCATTTTGTGACATTTGCTAGATCATGGGCTATTCCACCAAGGAATGCCCATACAACATGAAAGTGAGGAATCAACAAGTGCTATTTACCCAAGAGCAACCATCTACATTGGGGGCGACGAAGACTAACAATAACACATCCTCGGGCGGGTACGAAGGCAACCAACGCGGTGGCGGAAGGGGCAATAACAACAACACCAACACAAGGAGTCACATACAATACAAATCCAAGGGTTGGTTGATGATCCAGTGCCGAGCTTGCAATCGGTGGGGCCACTTTGCAAGGGACTGCGACAAGGGCGACACCCCGCAGAAGCTGTCGCTGGTGTGGTCCTGGTAACCATGAGGATGCCAACTGCCCTAAATCCAGCATTAATTGGCTAGACATAGATGGAAGCACGAGTACGGTACTAACCGTCACCCGAGGGCAAGCAAAGCAAGCCACATATCCAGACCCTCGAACAGAAAAACAACGGGCACGGGAGGCTAAGGAAGAAATAGAGAAGGCGATGAAGACACAAAAAGAAACATAGGAGATGGCCACCACCTCGGACCGGAGGGAGGCAGAACAAAACATTCTGAGACAACTGCTACATGTAGAGGTACCGGTGAAACTCCATGATCTCCTTCACACCATGCCTCACTTGGGAATGACATTGTTGGAGAATTGTGCCATGTAGCCAAATATCACACGTACGGACATCCCCGGAGGATCCCGGAGGGTTCGCAACTGACCCAATGATGCTTGTTGTAAACAGCGACAGGTACCCGACAGTCGTCGAGATGGGCATCCTTGGCACCATCTTGACAGACACTATAGTGGACGGAGGATCAGGAGTGAACGTCCTTCCGGAGGAGACATGGAAGAAATTGGGCAAGCTAACATTGTGGCCCCCAACCTTCAACTTATTGGGGGCCGATCAGCAAGGTATCAAACCCCTCGGAATGCTGATGGCACAACGGGTCACCATTGGCTCGCAACCATTTGTACTAGACTTTGTGGTGATACCTTTGAAAAAGAAGGGTTACGATGCCATTTTGGGTCGAGGGTGGTTGGTCACGGCGAAGGTAAACCACAATTGGAAGAAAAACACCCTCTCGATGGAGAATGGGGGGAGGAAGTTCACCATCGACCTTCGCACCCAGATGGTGAGCGAAGAGATAGCCTCTTCTTCAGACTCAGAATCTGACGGTGAGAACGGCCGAAGGGATGAAGGAAGAAGTTGTATGGAACCTAATGAAGAAGGCGTCTTAGAATTGGAAGAGTGTTCGGGAGATGACGCCGACTCCATTAACGGTCTCTTCCACTGGCAAATAGAGGACTACGAACTCTTCCGACCAGCATGCAATGTACTAAGTATTGAGGACGAGCCGAAAACATTTCCCCTGGAGTACGGTGAATACAAGGAAGGGGATGCAAAAGTCCGTGAAGAGCATAAGAAGTCGTTTGTCAAACCAATGAATCTGGGCAAGGAAGAGGAACCTAAGATCATTCTTGTCGGGAACGATTGGAATCCTGAGTGGAAGACCGCAACCTTCAAAATCTTTATTCTCCTTCTAATTTTCGGGCGAGAGACCGTGGTTCCTATAGAATTTATGGTTCCAAGCATTGGGATCGCCATTGAAAACAGACTCAACAACATGGAAAGCTTGAGGGAGCGGCTGCACACTCTCAATAAATTAGATGAAAGAAGAATGATAGCCCAATGGGCAACTGAAGCACTTGGATTGCTTGTCCTCTAGAGAAACTGCCACTGATTTTCCTTTGTTCTATTTCTCATTCCTTCCTGGTCCTCCTTTTCCTTCTTCCTCTTCTCCGCTTTAATGGCTTGGATGTGTCCCTTCAATAGTTCCCATCCATCTCAAGCCTCATCACATCGATGCTCCATATTGAATTGCCACTCCAGACCAAAAAGGGCTGGCAATCTTGCCCACATTCTCCCACCACACGCCAATCTTCATCAATGGCTCTGAAACCTCTTCTTGGTTCAGCTACCGCGACAATGGGGATAAGCCCCTCAAACCATTCTGGCTTCACACAAGCTTTCAGAACCCATATGACTTCCTCCTTGGAGCCCAGCTCCAATGCCCACGCCAACATCATGGAAGCTATGTCAATATTCGACTTGTATCTTTACTTTGAATTCAAATACTCCTCACCAAGAAGAAGGTCGATAATTTGCCAAAACTAGGGATTATCAATGATAAATATACTCTTCAAACTTTGCCTGGTTATCTCCCCTAGGAACATTGTTGTTGTCTTGTAGTGCGCAAGGTAAAATTTGCCTCCATTCCTGCTCTGCAAACCCAAGCTATTCACAATTGGAAAAAAACAAATGACGGCCAAACAAATCAACTTCCAAGGATTTAATGGATCCTCCGACAGCTTCTCACATGTTCCACTTAGCATCCTCTAGGCGCTTCGCCAAAATGAGTATCGAGGTACTCCATGTGGCATACACATATGCCTCGAATGATGGATCCATTGTTCAAAATAAGCTCTCATTAATAAGCAGCCACTAATCTCCCATGCTTACACATTATTACCAACTAAAATAAAAGCAATCCTTCAAATTAATTAATTAACGACGACTCTTCATTAAAACTAGGCCGAAAATTGCTCCCGCTCGAACATCTTCAAATTTAAAAGAAAAGCTTCTTTTTAAAAAAATTGCTAATATACTCGCCCTTCCTTCGAAAAAATCGAGTCTTCTGGAAGGGGATGAAAAATCCACCCACTCGTGTTAGTAAATATGAGTCCATGAATCTAACTCCAATTCCTTACTATCCACATTCTGAAAATCCTCCATCCATTCGTCCCTCGATGTTTCATTCAATGATACAACAAATTTGGACATAATGTCTGCAATCTCATTGCCTTTGCATTTCCCATGAGTGATTCTGAAGTCTGTAAAAGTTGGAATTTAAAAAATTGATCTTCTTTATAATCTTGTTTAAATGCCACATTCCAATATCTCCTTTACTGATAGCATTCACTATGATTTGCGAGTCCCCTTCCAAATGGATCCTATCCACATTCAATCTTTAGCTGCCTTTATTGCACTGAGAGCCGCTTGAACTTCCGCTTCATTATTAGTCCCATCCCCAAGTTGTTTAGCTCCCAATACTAGAATGTTGCCTTGGTAATCTCTAGCCACATAACCTGCTCTTGATGGGCCCGGATTGCCTTTTGAAGCTCCATCAAAGCTCAATTTGATCCAACCCTTCTCCTGTGCAACCATACCTTACTCTCCGCCCCTTGATCACAAGGATTAACCCTATTTTGCCCTTTAACGGGCCAATTATATAACAATTATGTATTAATAATGGGAACAATTATATAAATTAATAGTTTAATAAATTAAATCCCGCAAAGTGCAGGGTTGATCCTCCAACTCCACTACTTGTTCCCACCCCTCGGACCATGGTTGAGTCACCGTCTATTGGAATGGATAGCATCAACATTGCTGATATGGTTCAGTCACCGTCTAGTGGAAAGGTTAGCATCACGGGTGCTGATTCCTCTTCCTCAACTAAAGAACTGCATGGACACTTGGACCACTCTTCAACTATCCCCCTTGAGGGACAGACTCCCTCAAATGATTTGAAGGGTGAGGAGGGTGATGGGGAGATCTGGACTGTGGTGCAATGGAATAAAAAGAAAAATGAGACTCCATTCAACATGAGTCTCCACTCTCATGCCAAAAATGGAGCAAAATCCTACAAGTGCTGATCGTTAGGCTGGCTAGTATGTATCTTGTGAGGGGTTTATTTTGCTTTGTGGGATGAAGGGCTGGTTACTGTAAGTTGGTTTTAGCTGAAGTCCGCTCAAAAGTGTTGGTGGATTTCAGCCATGAGCAAAGGAAGGCAATGTAATACTTTTGATATTAATGCAATGGGAGCTGGCCCAAACTAACTATTTAATTACCAAAAAGAAAAGTTTAATAAATTAATAATATATTAATTATTAATATTATTCTTATATAATTATTTCAAATTGTTATAGATTATGTATATGAAATAACTAATTTTATAATGACACTTTTAAATTTATATTTATTATTTAGTATTTCTTATTATAATATTAATTTATTAAATTGTATATGAAATTATAAATATTATAATTATACTATTTTCTAAAAAATTGTTTTAGGGTGCAAATATGTATATAATTATGATTTTATATATTTTTTGTATGGACGTACCCAAACGTAGTCAACCTCCAATTTTTTTGCTATATCCACGTATCGCACCCATGTACCTGTACGCGTACCAGTTCCCGTTCCGGCAACTTAGGGACTCAAAACACATGGATCTTGCATGGATTTTGAATTGGAAAATAGTAGAAACTAGAAAGTATCTGGTGCTTTTTGGGATTGCGTTGAATATATGATGTGACTAAACTGTATGTATGACTACTTCGTTATGCATTATAGTCATAGTTACCAAGGGACAGCAACTGGTAGTGGTACGCCATTTTAAAAAATAGTTGGAGATGGGTACATGGAGACTAAAAATATTTTTTTCAATCTATATAATATAATTTAAATAACTTTTTTGAATCTATATAATATAATTTAAGGAAAAAAATGCATACAATTGATATGCTTTAAAGAACTTAAAATACAAATTTACATTATAAATTTTTTAAATATTGAATTTAATATCAATGAAGGGAAATATTGATTATATTGATAGTTGATAGCTATCATCATTATATTAAACAAATACTTTTAAACCATAATGACCAGGAGATGACAGACAGAGTGTGGGAGGGGGATGCCATTATTTTTAAAACATGGTACAGGGGTCCTTGGAGAAACTTGGTGAATTTTCCATCAATTGATGAAAAATCAATGCATGTACACATATAAAACCTTATTATTGTTTCTCTTCATACTATTACTTATTGTTATTTGATAACAAAGTTTTCTGCTACAAAAATACTGATAATTCATGCAAAAAATAAAAGAAAGACAAGTTTATTAGTGTAAAACTTTAGCTCTTTTAACTTTTGTCAACCATGTATCATCACTTTAGGAAACCTGAGTTCAGTTTATATGATATATTTAGAAACCTCTATAGGTTGTTTCCCAATTTTCAAAGGATGCTTCTAGGACAAATAGAGACACAAAGAAACTTAATCTAAAGTCTCCTGATATCTGGAAATGTGCTCATATTGTTTTTTGAGATGGGGACATGTTTTCAATACAGAAGAGTTAAAGATGAATATCAAGTGTCAGGGTATAGAACAAGGCTGCTGAGAAAATTTACCCTTTACTTATTAAGGTAAACTTGTAATTGGCATCACCTCTGTTAAATCTAAAATGAAACCACCTACTGGCCTTGGTTGTGTAAGAGAGAAAAAATATGGACAAGACTGGATTAGAAGGGATTAATTACCTTGCTGGTACATATGCAGTAATAAGCACTGCTCAATTGGATTCTGAATTGCCATTTGGCCAATTTTTCATCATACTGTTTTCATTTTTAATATTTTATCATTCCGAGGATTGAAAATTGTCTGCTGTTTGACATTTTCTTCCACTTGCTGGTCAAAGTTCTCATTGGAATTTTTTTCCATCTTGACTTGGAACTCATTCTTGGATTAATAAACTTTCACCTTGGAGGCCTTGAAGTTATCAATATCTCTCCGATCTGTATCTTCCAATTTAATTGCTCTATTATCGATTATTAAGCTGACTTTGTAGATTCCTATTCATATCATCTTTAGTTTTCCTTTTTCTTGCTCACTTCCCAGGGCACTTCAGCTCATGTCAAGACCAACATCCCTGGTTTTTGACTTGCATCAAGTCTTGATGCATACATTCTAGTTGTTTTCTTCCTTCATTAAAGTATTAAGGTTTTAGTTTCCCTCTCATTTTTTTAAAACATGTTTAAAAAATGAAATATGGAAATTCAAATCTTTGAATAAGTGAAAACTCTTATATAATACTGGGGTAGCACTGAAAAGATGTAGGTAGTTCTGCAGTGACATTTATATTGGTCTCTAAATTCATACTCATCATCTGACTATATGAGTGATTAAATCAGCTGTATGGTTCTATGCAAAGATTACATAGCTGGCATGCTAGTCATAAGTCCCAGATATTTAACAGGACCAACAACTAAGCACATAAGTTACATATACTAGTTTTGGAGTGGCATGGTGTGATATTTAAGTTGTGGTGTTGTTGTTCTTGCCATCAAAGTTCAAACCCCACTGGGGTGGTATTGTTGAATGTTTAAATGGGGATGAAATCCCCCATTTGTGTCCTCACTGATTCATAACTCCAGGTTAAAAGTGTTTACTCCTTTAAAAAAAATGCATGTACTATAAATTGGTCCATTAAAAAAAACTCAATACAAAAAGCAATTAGCTCTTCTCTTGTGAATGAAACTTGTGCTCTATAAGAGTTATGATGTGTCAAGAAAATTTGTTAACGGCAGATTTATAAATTGAATTAACAAGGAAAAGGTTTGTGAAAGGTACAATGGTTGGGGTTTTTTACATGTCGAAGTATCGATATGATCATTGGACACAATGTCTATTGTAAAGATTAGGCAAGCTACGATGGATGCTTTGCAATTTTCATACTAGCTATGTTACTGGTTCGTCCCTGTAACCTTGCTGTTTGGGTACGATCTATTTTGGGTTTGGATATTGGTTCAATGTGGGCAGGGGCATGGCTAGGATTTAGGATTTTGCCTGTGGATTTGTCCCTAACAACCTTGGGAAAACCTGCGACAAAATTTAATGTTTTTTTTCAACATTATGTCACAGGGTTCACCGATTTTATGAAATTCAGCAACTTTTATAAAAACCTAAATAAATTATTGGATCTCGTCTGTCTTGCAAAGAATTGTCTGGATTCGTTAATTTATACGATAGAAGGAATAAAGGCAGCATGAAATTGGTTGAAAGCCTTGTGCCACTTCTCTTTCCATGTGGAGTTGAGAGCCTTGTGCTTCAAGCCCTGCTATACACAGAACGGAATGACATTGCCATATTCACGATGAACAAAAATTGGAAGGGGTCCGCCCAAAGCCAAAATAGAAATGCCCTACCCAATGTTTGGATAGAGTTATATTCGATTTGAAAATGTTTATTTATTTTTTAATATTAACATTTAATAGTAATATTTAAAATATATGCTTATATATATTAATACTAATATGAATATTAATATCATAGAAGCATAAATCCTCAAAAAAATCCTAATTTTCATGATTTGTAAAAAATCCCCACCCGAAAACAATTTTCCCCCTAAAATTCACAATTTAATCAGCCAAAAAAAATTGCTCGGGAAATGCATTTACTATACACAAACCTTTAGCAATACCCTAACTGCAAGGAAACATTTAAATGGTTGTTTTTGCTGATTTTTAGCACAAAACTGAGAGTTAACTGTTCGGATGTTGTTCGCCATCAAAGGTTCACTAGATTTCATTAGGTTGTTGAGGCATATCACAAGTAGGTGACCTGAATGGACATATATTTCTAATAGATGTTAAGGACATTAAAATAGAAACACGTTCTGTGGTATGCTTCTTTGTTTGATGTTAAGGACATTAACATGTAATGGTTAAAGATGTGCTGTTTTTTTCTCAGTATTCCACACTACCATCGTTTGCTTTAGGCTCGTGGTAATTCTTTCCATGTATATAAATTCAAAGACACAAATTAGTGGGAAATAGTAGACAATATCATAAATCCTATGTAAGGCTTATATCTGTTTTTTCAAATATATGTGAACCTTATAAGAATATTTGCCAAAAGTAAATATAGAAATTCGGACTAAACTGAAACGGAACTCTATTGGCTTTATATCAACCTAAAGAGGTTTGTTTTCTTGGAATTCTTGCAATCCTAACTATTCAGAACAATTTTAACATTTCAATCATAAAAGAAATACAAAGTTGGCTGTTTGGATTATCGAGGTTAGGTTGGGACAAATTTCCTTTTCAGATGCTAACTAAGTGTGATAATTTGGAGCATCAATTTTATACTGGCCATCAAGTTTTAATGACATGTAGGTAGGGTAGCGACAATTGTATGATCAAGTGGGAAGCAAAAGTATATGCATAACAATTTATAGACATTGTGGAAGCGGAAGCAGAATGGTTCCTATCAAAAAGATAAAAATCAGTTTATAGTGCTGAAAAAACAATGAACTATAGTAATATTTTATATCAAAATGAAGGATTATTTTGGTTATATTTAAACTTCCTATATATTCTACAGGCTTAATGCTTTCTTAATTGGTGAAGCTCACTGTTTAAATGCATGCCCTGCAATTGTGAGGGAATTACGTTCCATTTAGGCTCATTATATACATGGAGGTTCAAAGGCCTGCAAGGATTTATATACATGAATGCTTTAGATATATAGCGTAGCATTCCATGCATGTCAAATAAGTATCAGGCAAACTGATACCTGCCTTGAGAGAAGTCATGCCCTAGTCTTGTAGGCTTATTTTAATCCCTCCCAAAATAGGCCTAACATATTTTCTCTCTAATGATCCAGATAGATTTCAGCATCAACTGACCATTGAAAGGGATGTTCCTCGTGCTTTGATTTTTTGTTGAAACTTGTACCTATAACCTCTCAAATTCTCAACTTGAAGTCCATCAATGTTTTTAACTCCATTCACTTATACACAAAATCAAGGAAATTTTACGTGAATAATAATAGCTAAAATTGTGCTTCAAATAGTTGCTCTCTTCTTTTGTACTAGCAAGTCTTTGTTATCTAACAGACACTATTTTACAAATCTGCTAAAATACTCATCAACGAGAATATTTCAATATCATTTATTGTCTTTTGAGCAAAGTAACGAGAATCGGAATCGTCTTGGAATTGGCTAGGCCGAATCGAATCGCGAATCGCCCATGAATCGGAATCGAAACGCCCATGAATCGGCAAATTTAAAAAACCCTTAAAATTTAGAGATTTTAACAATTTAAAACTTATTTCATGCACCCTTTATTGAATATAACTTAAACACACTATAACATCATCAAATAGAAGCTAACATACATAAACAAGGAACATAAATGATAAATCCATCACATGCGTTACATATTTATGCAGCCTAGAAGCATGAGTTAAGATTGGAATGTCACATAGTATCATAAAAACATTTAAACAACAAAAACACTTGTAATCGTAGCATCATGAATCATGATCATACCATCGTATACTTCAAGTGCAAGTTCAACATCAAAGATTCAAGAATCAAAACATTAAAATTAAATCATAACATCAGTTCAAGTATCATTGTTTGAAGTTCAACTAATGGATTAATAATTTATTGATATTCTTC
>MU224827.1:147908-171466 GCA_018584345.1 Thuja plicata | reverse complement strand
TCAACTAATGGATTAATAATTTATTGATATTCTTCTTCTTCATCATCATCATCTTCTATATGGAGCCTAATAAGACTCGAAGGTTAATTTTTCCCCACTTTTATCGGTGCAATTTCCACCCCAAATTGTTAAATGGAGGTTTGGGGGCGGGGTCAAGGGGCAGCGCCCCCGCGGGGGTTTTGGGGGGCAGCGCCCCCGAAAGCTCAACTGACTTTAATTATTTCACCTTGTGCATCGAGAGTTATTTTTCAGCTCCATAAGACATCAAATCATAAATGTATGTAAGATGAAGATCCATGAAACGTATGTCTATCAGTATTGGATAGTTGCATCCATTGGTCGTTAAGAGACATATCTTTCCAAATCGCACCTCGCCATGAACATTTGTTATTTGAACATTTTCTATTTGCACAAACCAGCTTTAGGGTTATAACTTATAACAAAGAGGAAAGACACAAAAAAAGATTAAAAAAAAAAGGTGTTTTTTCATTTTTTTGACTTGACGGCCGATTCATGCCGGTTCACGTATGGTGATTCAGGCGATTTTCGGATGAATCGCCTGAATCGGTGATTCATGCAATTCACGCCCAGGAATCGCCGATCTGATTAACTGGCTCCAAAAAAATCGGGAGGGTGAATCGAATCGTGATTCACGCGCGATTCTCGTTACTATGCTTTTGAGACATAAGATTATGTTTCAAAAGAATTTTCTATTACTCTATCTTAAGATATTTGATTGAAAACCTATTAAGTTGAACGTTCTAGTTGCTTCCTTTGTCATATATTTTCCCTTTCACAGTCTTACTATAGTTCTCTTTCGCATTGTTCTAGAAATTGCAAGTACTATTATTAAATCACAGTTATGAACTAATTGGTTCCCGTTTTGTAATTTATGATGTCTGCTCAGCAAAGGACAACTGGTTTTTTATTGACTTACTTTCTTGAGCCTGAGGATTTTGAGATCTTGGAGGTCAACTCGGGTAGTCACGAGGTTGAACGATTTAGGAGAGGCTCTAAACTAGGAGCTTCATCATTAGGACCAGCAGCCCTCTAGCATAGCTCTATTTGTAGTAGCAAGTGTCATTGGTTGCATTTGATTCTTTGTAACTTTGCTTAGTTTATAGGTTGACTTTGTACAAACTATATTGTAATTCAAGTCTTGTCTATTGTAACCATCTACTTATTATCTATGCACTATGAAGTATGCTTTGTGCAATGCAATCTATCAATGATATGAATATAAACAAAAAAATCTTATTTTTTACAATTCATAGGTTAAATTCTTTATTTTTGCTCTATATCACATTAATATCAATATATATTATATTATATAATTTAGATTAATGTATCTATTATATTTTGTATTTATATTAATGGATATTAGTTTCATTTTTACTTTATTATATTTATTTATTTTTTATTAAAGAAAACCCTTGTATATGTAATTTTATATAAGTTTTTGTATAGACAATCCAACCCTCAATTTTTTTTTGCCAAACTCATGTGTTCAAACCTGAAGCCGAACTAGTAGCAGGACTCTGCATTCATATTTTATTATTTAGCAATGAGATTTTCTAAAGCTAACTAATGTATGTCTGCCATCATGGACATCCATTTTCTTCTGTACTTACCTTTATTCATGGGCTTGCCACAAGTTTCTAGAACAAGGTTTTCAAGCTGTAAGAGTTCCTTATTTTACAAACTGCAGGCACAATCATCAAATGTGGCAGAGATATGGCTATGGCAAGTAGGCTCATGGAAGGCCATCGGTCGACTTCATTCTCATGCTCTGACTGTGACACAGATGGAATTCTCTCATGATGATCATTTCCTGCTATCAGTATCGAGGGATCGGCATTTTTGTGTATTTCGGCTAGACAAAAATGGTATGCCTCACATCCTATATTTAGCATTTTGTTTTTCAAACTAAAATTTCTTCCATTAATGAGAAACTGTTTTGAGATTTTGACACCATGCACTGCACGAACTGATATGCTTATATTTGCAGGAACGGATGAGGTTAAACATGAACTTATTGCAAGACATGATGCACACAAAAGAATAATCTGGTCATGTTCATGGAACGCACGCCATCATGTATTTGCGACAGGATCGAGAGATAGGACGGTGAAGATATGGCAAATAAAGGAAACTAAGAGCGAAAGTAATGTTACAGAGCTATTGATTCTTCCTCAATTCAGTAGCAGTGTTACTGCTGTGTCATGGTCTCCACGTAGCAATTTCAAAGATGATCTACTTGCAGTTGGCATGGAAAATGGACTTATTGACATCTGGAGGGTTAGCTTGCAAGACATGACCCCTGGAGGAGAACATTCGCAGCCACATCAAAGATTTGACACGGTGACAGCTTCTAGAATTATAGGACTAGACGTTTACCTATGTCATGTGGCTACTGTTCACCGTTTGGTTTGGAGAGAAACCACTGAAAGTGAAAATAGTATGCTAGTTAACTCTTCGCCCACAGTTATGCAACTAGCTTCTTGTGGGGCTGATCATACTGTGAGGATATTCAATGTAGTAATAGCGTGAGATCTTGAGCCCTTTCTATTCTGTAAATGTAAACCTGAATCAGATAAATTGTCAACCTTATCTCTGTAGACCTATTAGAAGAATTATGTATTCATGGAAGAGGTGTTTTTGACACATGTTGATTATGGAAGAAAAAAATCTCATGTTTACCGGGAGGAGTAACTATGTCAGATAACATCAATCCTCAACAATGCCACAAAGATACTCACGAGCAATTTTCCAAAAGTAAAGTAGTATTGATTTTTTTTGGAGGCATATGATCATCAAAACCTTTTCTGAAGATGTCTCAGGGAACAAATGTTTTTGACGATAATCAATCAAATCTGTCTAAAAGCCAAGGGCGACAAGTTATGGTAATGTACCACTATAAACTATATAAACCATCCTCACTTGTAATTGTTTATGTTAATGATAAAAAACATTGAGCAATTTCAACCAATTTATCCAGCTGTAAAAAAATGGAAATCAAATTGGCATATCAAATCATATATATTTTGCCACAGGTTAATTGGAGAAAATAGTAAGCTCACGTTTCACATTTATAGCTATAAATAATAGTTAAATTGCTTATTTGAGACCTGTTGGATTTCCAAGATAAATTGAATGCCAGAATATCATTATTCTCGTGCCTCAGATAATGTGCATATTTAATTTAATCCCACTTCCCACCATCCTATGCGTTTTGGTGATAGAAATCTGCATCTGAAATTTAATAGCTGCCCAAGAAATTTCCTAACCTTAAGCCAATATCCTGTGTAACTTAAAACCACTATAAACATGCACAGTGTACGAAAATACACAATTCGTTAGGAAAATGGTGCATGCCAAACATTTAATAGTTCAAAACTTTGAAGACATTAAATAGTTCAGATTATTTGAATTAGGTTAAGCGTAATGGTGAAATTTGTATTGTTATGTTTTCCTTTTAGGGGAAAGGCACCATTAGTGGCTATAGCTAACTTCGTGCACATAATTGAGGTAGTAAATTATATTGGATTGCTACAATTTTTTTTAGCTGTCTCAGTATGCTACCTAACTACTTAAAGCTAAGGTTTTGGTTTCTAGTCAATAACAATAGTCTACAGCTAAGTTGCCGGTTCGGATTCAGGTTCGGATGCGGGTTTGAGATTCGGGTTCGAAATTCGTTCAATTTATTTTTTGGGTGGATTCGAATTCGTTTTGGGTTCGTTCGTACAAAAACATATGTTATGCATATGTATATATATGTAGCAGCAAATAAGTACATACACCACTATGTTAATATGTGCGCATGTGTGTGCATATGTATATATATGCAGCAGCAAATAAGTACATACACCACTATGCTAATAGTAAAGCAACATAGCAAAATACACCACCATATATATCAATGTTTTAGTCCAAATTCATCATAAAAATGGCAAAACTTGTGCGGCGTTCATCTGACAGAATTTGGGCAGACTTTTGCAAGAATGTGATAAGGACCAGACTTTTGCAAGAACCGGACCAGACTTTGGAATTGCCAGGGAAGAATTTGGTAACTTAGGTCTACAGGAGACATTATGCGTGAAAGGGTCCAAAAGTGGTCAAAAAAAGTGTCAACTGATACAAGACCCCGATTACACTAATAACTGCTCACTCAAATCATCACAAATCACCACTACTTGTGGACAAATGTCCCAGTAATGGTTCACAAATCTCCAGTAGTGGTTCACAAATCTCCAATAGTGGTTCACAAATGGGCCAATCATGAATAAAAAAGCTAAAAAAGATCAATTGTTAGTATATAAATGATCCACTACTGGTGATTTTATTGCGTGACAATGGGTGAACGGTTATTGGACCCTGAGCAGTATTTGATGCCTTTCCCCTAATTTGGTTTGGTGTCTTATGTAAAAATAAATATGTAAATGATATATTTTTATGAAAATTTTGGCTCATGACATTATTTTATTATCTTTCTAACAAGATCATTGGAAGACTGGTATAGGATATTGGAACTGGTACCAGATATGGCTGTTTTTTAAATAGAAATCAGAGTACTTGGATATGCCATTTTTTTAATATATAAATATCTTATGCAAACATGTCTTGTTTGAATATATTTTATTATTTTATTTTATATTTCTAATGTATATTATAGAGTATTTAATATTTTTATATATAATAGAATACATAATATTTTTTTTGTATATCATTTGTACTTGTGACTGCATGAGTGTAGATTTTTTGGAGCCCCCCTCACAGGTCTTAAAGGGTATTCTGCGTTTTCAACATGTTATACCAAATGACCTTCAACCTATATCTAACCAATCCTTCTATTATAAACATTGGGTTTGGAGTGTAAAAAAACCCACACATGATAGTAAAATATAAATCACACGAAGACTCCCCCTGCCTCTCCCCTTCCCTCTCCCTCTCCTATTACACCTAGGAACAAGAAAGTTGTGTAAATGAAGTCAATTCAATTTATAACTACTACATCATGCTCCATCTTCCTTCTCAATATCACTACAACTAATGTTTGCAAGTTATATGTAATGTCCCCTTCACTTCATGATCACACGAAAGTTGATTAGTCAATTTTCGTACATTCCAGTAGGCTAATTAGAAGACATAAGGGATGATATGTTGGTCACATCATTTATATTGGTGGAGAAATAAAGAAAATGGGATATTAATTTATGGGTTTTTTTTTTGTTATCTCAATGGGTATCCCCACGACCCAACCCAACGCCCAACCTACCTTACCTTGTTCTTACTTACTACCAAGTTGGGGTCAGGAAGGGGTGAGCTGAGGCGAGACTAATCCCACTGGGCCACAGCCGCCACACAATAACTAGCACGGGACCTATGATGTGCGCAGTAGGGTAAACCGGCTTGGTACCGGATGAGTTTGGAACCTGCATCGATTGTTTGTTTATCCAACAACCCGACCAACCGGTATACACCCTGAAGTCTATTAATTTATGAGGTTTATATTGTTAAAGTTACTTTATGTTATAAAATAACATTATTAAAGTAAAGTGACTTTATAAGGCGGAAATAAAGTTAAGTGAATTTAATCCTACATTGGGTGTGGAGGTTCACCTTCAGTTTCAGAAGTCTTTATAAAAGAGCTTCTCCGCATATTATGTGATTAATCATTATATAATTTATGCTATTTCTCCATAGTTCTTGGTATGACAGTCACTTTGTTTACGAAGATGGGACGGAAACCCAATCTTCTTTGAGAGGCTGACGCATTTAGGATTTTCCATATGAGCTTACATGCATAAGTTTTGGTTCATTGTTGATAACAAATAGCAAGGTTGGTGATTAAATATATATTTGATCTATTGTCATAAGTATTCTCATGTCGAGTTTGAAGGAAGCCCATCGCAGATCCTAGACTGAGCCCACGATAAAGCATTGATGATATCCAGGTTCCATTCTTAGCACAAAACGCAACATTTGAGTACAGGAGAAATGCCTATTTGTAGGAGCGTGGAAGACATTCATGCCTCAAGCTTCACGAGAATTCCTATCTTCATCGAGATTGCAATAGGAAGTGAAGCTACGGCTTAGGAGGGACGTGGTAATCTAAATCTGAGGCGTAGTGTATAGTCAATATGGTATCGATGTGCATTATTAATATAATCTCGCCCTATAGAGATAGTGAAGTGTAACAACTCCAAACCGAGACGAGCCTGTTATGGAGGCAAAACTGGCCACACACGAGTTTAAGCTCTTGCCCAGTATGATGGTGGAATCTTTCCTTACCAGTTGAAATTAATGATAAGAAGATTGTCATATTTGAATTAATGTGATACCTTATTTTTAATTCTACATTATTGTCAGTGTATGTAAACTATTTTCATGCAAATTTGGAAGCAAATGATTGTATAAACTCATAGTATATATCCATGGTTTCTACTTCAAATTTGTAACAACAAACTATATAATATCCGAGTAACGTCTTACTAGCTGTCTAAATGTAGTCGACAAAGTGTTTGATGAAATGTCTGTTTGAAATAAGTAGAATATTTCATAACGATGACTCTAGTAAAAGAACAGACATTTTGTAAGTTGAAAGGTGTATGTGAAGTGTTTGACAATATTGCTCTTGGAATAAATGATGAATATAGAATGTTACATTTATCCACGTGTTTGGCTAAATGCTAATTTTATGAAATTGTGGTTTTGTGTTGAAAATTTAGTTTAGAAGTAGCAAGGGTTCTTACAATGGTATCAAAGCTTGGCTCATGTCATCCTTTGGGTTTATTTCAGTTTGTTTATGTAATCAAGTGATTGAGAAAGGAGGTGCTATCAGAGGGAATTAAAGAAGGTTTGGCAACCCCTTTCGGGGCCTTAAGGGGAAACAGTGTATGGATTGTTGGGTATCCATCAAGATTCATCTTCCAATAGTGCAAGGCAGGCTGAGGATATTGGTGATAGGAGAGACAACAATCCATCATGTAATGAGGCCAGGGAAGCAAGAGACATTATAAGAGGTATTCAAGCAAGGCAGGAGCAAGCAACCAATGTTTTATAACAACTCACAGTTGTCATTCAATAGATGAGTATGGGACCTAGGAGACAACAACATAGTCAAGCAGATGGTGATGGAACGGTTGGTTCCCCACATGGAGAAAGAGATCCTACACACACTACAAATAGACCTCTGATGCCAACTTTACCAACTAGAGATGAAGAGGAAGAGGAAGACAGTGTTGATGGAGACAACTCGGATAATGTGATGATCATGCGTGATGAATGAAGTATTCTTCCACAACATGTTCGAGCATATTTGACCTTCACTAAAAATGTGGGATAGCGAATAGAAAGTATGAAAGCAAGGCATGATAGAAGGCCAAGGCAACGAAACAAAGACCTCAAGCAAGCTACCAACAAATTAACTCTTCCCACATTTGATGGAATTGGAAAGACAAATGTAAGGGCATGGATTCACAAACTAAACACCTTCTTCACTCTCAAGCTAATGAAGGAAGTAGATGAAATCGAGTTTGCAACCATGCATTTGGAAGGTGTAGCTTATGATTGGTGGCGCCATGGTTTGGTAACACAAGACCATGGGTTGATACATTCTTGTGAGGAGTTTAGCACCAAGTTGATTGTGTGATTTGATCGTAAGGATGTGGAAGTGTACAATAAAGAGTTGGCACAATTGTGGCAAGGTGGATCCTTGGATTCCTATATCAATGAATTTAAAAGAATCGTTGTTATGGTTTCGGATATGACTGAGAAAAGGAAGATTATGATGTTCATTGAATGATAAAATTAAAGGACTAGTTAAAGTTCTCAAGCCTAATTCACTTCAAGATGCTATCAAAACAACATTGGACCTAGGTACTACATGTATTTCATATCAGCCACCAAAAAGAAGTTTCAAAAGTTCAAATTCAAATTCGAGATCATATAGTCAGAATAAGTACATGCCACCTAAGATGGACTTCGAGACAAGGAATGAGTTGAGGAGAAAGAATTATGCTTGACATGCAAATAGCCTTGGACGCTGAATATAGGTGCCTTGGAAAGGGTAAAATACATTACATAGAGGTCACTTCTGATGTTAAAGAGGAACAAATTGATGACATCAAATCAGACGACAATGAAAACAATGAGAATTATGAGCGTCCCCCATTGAGAAGAGACAAGGATAAGGTATCTAATCAACTTAATGTTGCTATTGCTACCCTATCAGGATTTCCTAGGTGTCATCCATTTTGATTAAAAGGAGTACTTAAGGGGAAACAAGTGATTTGTTTACTAGATAGTGGTGCCACACACAACTTTATTGATGAGAGATCAATTATAAAGCATTGTGTTTCTTCCCAAATCAACAAATTGTGATACCCTAAGGTTATGCCAAGGCCTATAATTGGCTTTCACAATTGACTTGTCCAACAAACGAGATAATTGATATCCCCTGCTCTTCTGGTTCTGCTAGACCAAGGCGGGTATACCTTATCACTTGATGATCCTTTATAGCAGATTGTGACTTTTATTTTTTTATTTTCTGCTTATTTGTAGCTGATCAATTTGGTATTGATTAATCTTCTACTCTTATTCCTTCTCCTGGTTTCTTTATCTCCTACTTTTGGTTCTTCTACCTTTATTTGATTATCCTACTTCTTCTAACTTTTCTACTTTTGTCTCTACTTCAACTTATTCTATCTACTTTGTTTACTCCTAGCTCCTTGTTTGATGAAGTTTCAATTTTGCTGTAGACCAGTGCCTTTTCTCCCTTTGGGTAACAGGGTCACTTCCCTTTGAGATCCTAATGTATAACTCTGCAGGACAATTTTTAAATCTATAACTTGTATAGATCTGCCAGCTGTTTATTTCTATATACGAAATATATTTGATATGCCACCACAGCTTATCTATTTGAATTTAACCCCTACTTGAGAAGACCAATTAGATAAACCATATAAAGAATTGAATTTCTACAAATCATTCAGAGCATACTTGATACTTAAATCATTCTGGCATACATAATTTCCCATATAAGAATTCAAATAGAATCCATTCACTTGAATTGAAAACTGCAAAGAACTGAGCTTCAAAATAAAAGGTTTATATTTCACAATTGTAGAGAAAAATATTGAGTCCGTTGTCTTACATTTGAAATGAAAATAAATTTCTTTTACATAAGGAAGAATAGTCTTAAAGTGAAACAACATGCCTCTTGGCTGAAAAGACACAACCTAAACACATGCTTTGTCTTAACAACAACTAATTCTAGTTTCTTAAGAGAAACAAATTCACAGCTCCAATGTGATCTATGTAACTTTGATCCTTGTGCACAGTAAGATTAATGGATAGGTGTCCCATCGTACATTCTTGCTTATAGAATTTGTCTGTGG
Source organism: Thuja plicata (assembly GCA_018584345.1). Lineage (NCBI taxonomy): Eukaryota > Viridiplantae > Streptophyta > Pinopsida > Cupressales > Cupressaceae > Thuja > Thuja plicata. Next base: position 162,068 of record MU224827.1, on the reverse strand, counting down.
TTTTTGCCACATTGAGAAGGATGTATTCTTCATCTTTTATATCTTCAAGTGCTTGAGAGAAAACTTAGTCAACTCACTCCTCCACTACTCCAAAGAAATAAATGTTCCATCATTGATCAAGGAAGGAAGTATGTTTGTGTCATATGCATCCAATCGTCTCATATCTTCGACCAATTCTTCATACAACTCTTGGTGTTTTAAAAGTAATTCTTCACCCTTTGTGAGGTCATCAGGGGATAAGGAATCTCGTTTCCCCATTTTCTCATCTAACATGTTCCTTAGCCAAGTATGATCCTCAAGAGCCTTGAGAGTGCTCGAGTAAGTGTTCCAGAAGTTGGTGGATTGAGTCATCATTGCCTTAAAATGATGCCTAATCAATTCAGACATTAGATTATATACGATCTCCTTAGTATAATCATTGTTCTCTTTTAATTCCTTCTCAAGTTTTTGGGCCTTTAGCCTCCAATAAGTGGTGTCCTGAAGGGGCAAAACTACCCTTTGTTCCTGCTCATAATCATATGATGGCTCTCCCCTTTCTTGGATATATATTGCTCTTTCCTGTCACTATTGTTTTTCCTGTGTTGATTTCTCATACATGGCTTTGTAAGTATTTCTTTCCTAGATCAATTGCTCCACCTGTGCTTGATTAAGCTAGGCCACATCCACATTTAATTTGGCAATGATCTTAGGATCGGTCTCCCCAACCTTTTGAATCATAAGATGACCAAAAGCCTCATCAGTTTCCACAAGGATAGGCCTCGTGTCCCTTGGGTACAATGCCCATTGTAGCAAAGCCTTCTGTTCAGGATCATACTCAGAGCCCGTGTATATTTTTCCATTTCATTTGGTAGTATTTTCCTTGTTGGATCTTGTTGTCTCACAAAGCTATCGAAGACAATGGAAGAACTCATATCCCATCCCAAATAGATAATAATTCCTGTGTCTTGCAATAGTTGTCTCCATTTACGAGGGGTCATTGTGCTCATTTCAGATTTCACTTCAATCTGTAGCTCTTTCAACAAGTCTTCCTCATTCGCTGGAGTGACATTATTCATTTTTAGCCTTACCAACCTGCCCTTGTATTGGTACAAGAATGTTTTAAACTCAGTAGTATGAATGAAACCTTGATCAGACACAAAATCTTCATGTGCAAGAACTCTCACATCTTCAACTTCGTATGTTTCCAGAGGCTCTAGCACAATCTCATTAAGGTGATTGTCATCGGGCTTCAAGCCTAGCATCTGATTAAATTTAATGGGTATTTCTTCTCTTATTGGTTCATCATCATATCCAAATTTGTTTGGGGATTCTGGTGAAGGTTTGCAATAGGTGTTATAGCTCTGATACTCCTTTGCCTTACTCCTCTAAACACACACAAAGGAACTCCACAACAATTTCCTTAACAACTCCAAACTGAGATGGGCCTGTTATGGAAGCAAAACCGACCACACACGAGTTTAAGCTCTTGTCGGGTATGATGGTGGAACCTTTCCTTACCTGTTGAAATTCATGATAAGAAGATTGTCATAGCTGAATCGATTTGATACCTTATTTTTAATTCTACATTATTTTCATTGTATGCAAACTCTTTTCATGCAAATTTGGAAGCAAATGATTGTATAGACTCGTAGTATATATCCATGGTTTCTACTTCTGATTTGTAACAACAAACTATATAATATCCGAGCAGACTCTTACTGGTTGTCAAAAGGTAGTCGACAAAGTGTCTGATGAAATGTTTCTTTGAAATAAGTACAATGTTTGATAATGATATGATTCTAGTAAAAGAACAGAGACCTTTTGCAAGCTGAAAGGTGTATGCCAAGTGTTTGACATAATTGCTTTGTGGAATAAATGATGAATTCAGACTATAACATTCATCAAGTGTCTGACCAAATGCCAATTTTATGAACTTGTGACTTTGTGCTGAAAATTTAGTTCAGTAGTAGCAAGGGTTCTTACATTATAAGGAGAATAATAAAATGCTATTATATACTAACCACCTTATGGACATGCAAGAACCCATTTCAAGATGTCTAAAGATTTAACATCAGAACATTAAATAATTGAATATCCAACTATCCTAACAATAGATGCAGATAGGATTAAAAAAATTCAAACGTACAGAATTGTGTGAAAATAAGTGTAAGTAGAGGTAAATCAAAATTAATAAGAATAGGTTTATTCTCTCTCTATATATATATTCTTATAATTTTTTTAATAATAATGTCTTAATTATCTTATATATCATTTAAAAGACAACAACCTATTAGCTCTTAAAATCACTATCCCAATCCTAGATATATATTTTTTTTATCTTCAAGGTCATGGGTTTCTTTTAAACGAGGCACATAGAGTCTCATGAAGTGACTCGAGATGGTTAAAGGTCAACATATGAGAGTGGATAATCTCTCCTACTCTTTGAGCTCAGCTTAAAACAAAGAGTTTATTCCTAGAAGTATACTAGAATAGACAATTAAATCAAACAAAATGAAATTTATATAAACCACAACAACCATACTCAAATGTAAGTTTAATAACTATCACTAAGTAAGTCTGACTAGCCGCAATAACCTTTCTATAAATACTCTACACATGTACCTATAGGTGACAACAATGATATAATTCATTAAGCTAATTTCATTTCATATTCTTAACATTGATTAGGACAGGATCACTAATGATGCAAAAACTTATTTCACTTAATATTTATTCTTCATTGTAATATTAAATCGTAAATGACAATTTACAAATCTACTTCTACTTTCTATACTATTGGTGAATGATTTTAATGGGCATGGAGGGTAAAGATTCCTACTGAGTAGTACCTTATTGGGTAATAAGGTTATATTGACCATGAAAAGCAAAGAACTATAAATAACAACAGAGGTGTAAAATAAATACTTCTACTTAATAATCATTCTATGAACTCGTTGATATTCATCTACAAGTAGGAGACCATTACATATAATGAGTATGTAATAGATTTAATGTTACAACATTCTCAAATACCCAATATTGCTACACTAGTGAATGAAGTGAAAGAATCACTCTAAAAAATAATTTAAATATATTAACAATTAGCCGAAGAGATAATTGTCTATATAAATATGTTATAGGAACTACCTCTCTACAACTTGGAGTGTAACTTCAATTAATTGATAAACTATCAAACATTGAAACTAGATTGTTTTGCATCATTGCTTACAAAAACTCAAAGAAACAACTTTTGAATGATGTATATGTGTATGTGTATGTGTATGTGTGTGTACATATATTTATATATGTATGTAGGTGTGTGTGTGTGTGCGCGCGCGCGCGCGTACACACATATGCCACTTGAAAATTTGAGTAGGAACGAGAAGGCATGCATGTTTGGTTTCACAAAGATTTTCCATGCTCTAGGTATCATCATAATAAATGTTTCATATCAAAGTTGTCACCTTAAGATCCACAAACATCTAGAATAGTGAAATAACCATTATGTCCCTTCACCATCCCTCTAAATATTAATGACATGTGGATTCTTGTGCAAGGACAAGAAAATCGCCCAAAAAAATTGTAGAAACAAAATGAGATGGTGATTCGTCATCAAACAAGGAAATCTCAACTGCTACAATTAATTATGGTATGGGAAAAACATTGAAACTCAAGATTATTTTGCATCGTTGCTTACAAAAGCTTAAAGAAGCAACACTTTGAATGATATGTATATGTATGTATGTATCTACACACACACATATGCATACATACATATACATATACATATACATATACAACACAAACAAATTTTACAAGGGCATGGGTGTGTCATTGAGATTAATGAGCAAGGTATGCATAGGTATGGACAACCTTGAAAGTTTGAGAGGTCAACAAATATACAAAATACCAAAGAAGACATTGGAAATAACCTGGACTTTGACTTTTTATAGATTTTTGCACCTTTTGACACCTAGGAGGGCTCATTTAGGATGTCTCAAATCGATAATCAACAATTATCAAATATGAGTAAGGCATATGAAATCTAAGGGGCTCAAGCAAAAATAACACTACAAATTTGAGTACCAACACAACTAATTATAATTAAACTTGTCTCAAAGTCCTAAGTTTGACAATCGACCCTACAATCGACCCTACCTCTCAGACAAGTTTTTAATGATAATTTTTTATTTGAAGGTGCTCTTAAAATACCAAAGCATACCTTACTGAAAACAAAAGTCTATAAAAACTAAATAATGCAATAGTATAATCCTCTATATATTAATGGTCTATTTAAGATCTCAACTTTCATGTTGTACAATCTTTTTACATTTTTAATGTATTTTATAACAAAAATGTCTGAATATAATCATTTGACCATCAACTGTAGACTTTGTTTACATAAATCTTAATATTACTTTTTATTTAATTATGTACTACTTAATATAAAAAATACACAACTTGAAAATAAACATAACTTATATATAAATATTTTAATAACATTTTAAAAAAATATTACTATAAAATGTAATAAAGGAGGTAGAAATGTAAGCAAGTGTATATTGGAAATTGTGTCTTTTTTGTTTTACATATAATTAAAAGAAAGGAAAGATCTTAGAGTAACGCCCTTCCTTAGATGTCATGGTACAATTTAAAGTTAATATCTCCATAAGAGGACTTCTAATGTTTCATTTAATTAAAGTTATTTGTGTTTCCATTTAAATTAGGACCCTTGTATTGTTTTATATGTGAAATTAAGCTAAATTAAAACTCCAATTCATTCCTCGTGGAGATCTAATGTATTTGTTGTTCATTTGTTTTTTTATATGATAATGATGTAAGTGATAATCAAGTTGATTTAATATAATATATATGACAGCTCTTCATTATCTAGAATGACATAAGGGGAACAATGTCAAATAATCTATGCACGTAAAACTTTGTTTATATAAGGGGTAGGAGTCACCAGTTTGGAAGGTCCTAATAGTTGGATAGTGTTTAAGAGTAAAAAATTGGTTTAAAAATAATAGTTTTAAATTTTTATATTGTTATTAAGTTAAGATAGGTCAATTATAAAAAAAAAATCTATTGAAATTTTATATTTGTGAATGATTAATATTTTAATGTGATATGTATAAATATCTTTTAAGAGAATTTAAATGTGCTTATAAAAATGTGTATTTTTTAATAATGTATTATGTCATAATCATATAGTTTATTTGTCTTAATACATACGACAGAATATCATTAGAGACTTTTGGAGGAAATAGCTATCCAATCCCTACAATGCACCAATGCAAATGTTACAGTATAATCATAAGTTGTTAGATACTGATTCATTTACTTAAGCATTAGTGCATCCTAAGGCCTAAGGTCCAAGGCCTCAACATTTATTTTCCTTTTTCCACACAGAAATAAAAAGCATACTGACATGACATGATATTTGATGACGTGACCATAATATTTGATGATATGATCATAAAACTTTAATTATGAGCATGAACCTTGTCAAAGAAACTATAATAAAAATGATACAATTTTAAAAAACTTATCAAATAAAACATTGAAAAAATAAGAATGGTGATATGAAATTTTGAGAAGTACAAAATTTACATACTCAATTCCTAAATCTTCAAAAACAATAACAAATATACATTTGACGAAAATTATTTCTGAATCTGATAGAAAATTATACAAGGAAAGGCTTGCCCATACATCATATAGGCGGAAAAAAAAAATCAAATTCTAAAAAAAACAACTCCCAATTCAAACTCCATTAGCGGATTGTAAGGAAGAGCTCCAACTCAATCATTCATTTCTCTTTCATAATTATTGAAAAGAAATTCTTAAATAGATGTTTCATATTCCAAAAATTCTTTAGAGGCTTGTTCATTGTATGCAAATTTGTTGGTTCATGATTTAAGGGTGGGGTTGTATGGAGGGGTTTTAGGATCTATTTTTAAAGACTAGGAGGTCTCGTAGAACTAAAAATAAAATTTGCTACACGATTAATTACAATCTTTCCTCTAAATTAGCAACCCCTACTTTTTTAGGACTACAAATTTAAGGTTGGGCCTTTTTGGAAGTGAACTTCCTTAATAATAGAGGTGGAGTTGCTTGAGATTTTTTAGGAATATTTTAAAGCTCTGATGAAAACATACTAAAAAAATAATATTCCTCCAAAATTATTTTTATAAAAAAAATAAACTTAGATGTTTGATAAGTAGCAAATAACATTCTTAAACTAGTAGGTCAATTTCTAGCCCCGCCCTATTTTCACCCACTTAGGTAGGGGCTCCATGGGGGGTGCTACAACTCTATTTTTTAGGTACAAGAGGTCCAATGAGAAAAAAAAATAAAATTGGGGGGGGGGAGGGGGGGTGTTATAGGATTATTTGGCATCTTTTCATGCAAAATAAGAGCCCCTCCTTTTTAGACCTCTCAATTTGAGTGAGTAAAAATGGGGTGGGGTTGGAAATTGCCCCACCAGTTTAGGAGAAATTTATGCCACATGTCAAAGATCTGTACATTTTATTCCTACTAAAACCAAATGAATCCCGCCAAAAAAGTAAAATTTACAAGGAAGATAAAGTTTTTACTTTTTTAATATTTCATCAATTACAAAGTCCTTGAATTTAGGAGTTGAAACTTTTAAGCTGAAATATAATATAAAATTCATGGGTTCATTCACCTTTAAATATTCCTAAAAAATCTCAGTGGCCACAACTCTATTTTTAAGGAAGCCCCCCTCCATGGGACCCCAGCCTCAAATATGCAAGACTAAAAAGTAGGAGCTTCTATTTTATAGGAAAAGATTCCAAAAAATCACGTCACAATTTTTTTTTTTCATGGAACTTCCTCTTCCTCAAAAATAGAGCTTAAACCCCCCCAATGGGACCCATCTTAAGGGGTTGAAAAGAGTGGGGCTAGAAATTGCCCTACTCACTTATGCTTTTTTTGCCACTTGTCAATCATCTCAAGTTTGTCAAATTTTAACACTTATTTTATTATTATTATTATTACTCAACATGCTTAATAATACAACCCATGAGACCACTAGCTTCCATAAATTTTGGAGCTTAAATTTTTAAGCATAAATTAGAGCACGAAAATCATGAGACCATCTACTTTAAAATAATCCTAAAAAATACAGCAACACACACTCATTTTTTATAGAAATTCCCCTTCTATGAGACCCCACCCTAAAATTGTCAAAGCACAACAAACAAGTTGTGTTGGCTTTATCCGGAATTTGTTCAAAATATATTTGAAATTAATATTTTTCTTTGACTTTGACTTTGAGTGTGAGTGTTTCTATGTTTTCTTGTCTCTTATTTATGTTTTCTCTTGCTTTTATCCTTGTGCTCCTTTTCTCCTCAACCCACCTCCTTTTAAATTTTTTTGGTCTGCAATCTATCAATTTCTCCTTCAGATCTCTCATCCTAATGATGGAGCTCTCTCATCATGATGATGGATCACTGAGTGTGAGCTCAAACGTTAATGCAAAAAACAACACAATCATTTCTAGAAGCAATAGCATACATGCAGAACATGTTAACAATATTATAGGGTTTGTGCCATAAGATTTGAGGTTATTGAACAATAGGAAAAAGAGGACATGTGATCAAATAGAGGTAAAATCACATCCCATTTTCAAGTGTTATGGCTCATTAGGAAGGGCATTACCCCAATAGGCTCAAATATGGATTCAAGCACTAATCGGGATAAGTTGTCTTTCCTTACGGAGGGTTTGACTTGAAAATTGAAAATGATTGTAAACTAGGAAATTTAAATGCAAAGAAATAAAAGTGCACCTAGGAGATAATGAAGAACTTGTTGTTTAACTGTTGATTTTTTGACTGTCGGAGTCCCAAAATTGGTTGTAACTCCGGATCTAAACTCTGCACTCTATCTACTTTCTGTCCTGGAAATTCTGAGCTGAACAAGACAATACAAAATGACTGAAATGTTCTATACCTAGGTACAGAGAAGCTAAAACGTTATGTACCCTAGTTTTGGGCTTAGATTTTACCGAGAGCTCTATCGGTGTCTGCACTGTCCAGATCTGCAATTGTGGGTCTATAGTTGATTCCTACACATAGAAAAATGGGGAAAAGGTTGTCTAAAGGGGTTTGCCTTGGTCAAACTCCTATTTAGGAATCAACCTTGAAATATGAAAGGAAATTGCGTAAATGTAAAGCATGTACTATAAACACAAAGGCAAATTATCGTGTTAATGTGCTTACCCTCATGATCGGATGTTAGTATCACTCAAATTCATGAAGAATGCTTGAAGATGTAGCTTGAATGTAGATGTTGACCTTGTGAATAAGATGTAGAATCAAGGATGCCTTCACATATGCATGGATCTATGAGTACCACTTCTAGATCTTGATTGTTGATATGCTTGATAACACTTGCAATAATGGAGAGAGAGAGAGAGAGAGAGAGAGAGAGAGAGAGAGAGAGAGAGAGTAGATGGATGTTCTTTCTTATTTGAGAGCCCCACTAATTGGTTGTCGTGAAATATAAAATCTTGCTCCAACTTGAAGAAGATTTCCTTAATGGAATTGAACAAGAATGTCTTGGCTTGAGATCTTGAATTCACCTTGAATGCTTGAATGCACTTCAGAGCTTGATCATAAAAATATTGCACTTGATAGCTTGAGAGTACTTGTGATATCTAAAATGAGGTGAGATATAGGATTTATATACATTACTCCATCATTTCAGGATTCAACATTGAGCCATGTCGACCATGGAGAGAGATTTCCCTCTGAAACCTCGATATAGGGCCTCAGACCTAATTTGAGCTAATTTCCAAGGGTACATAACGGCTAGAACAATATGTACCCAGGTACATAATATTTTAGCCATTGTGTACCTTGGAAAATGTTCCCAAATTGAGGTCAGGGCATCGAGATGATGAGAAAAGGCCAGAATTAGATTTACATGTTGTCAAGATCAAGCATAATGGACAAAAAGACTTTGAAATCGCCAAAGTGGAGGGTATAGGTCCTGCTAGAACAACCAATAATAGGTGCTAACGTTTTAGGACTGTACAATTATCAAAAAGTCTTTGTGATGATTTATGTTCCATACAAGGTTAAATTATAATATTTAAGAGGCTCTTAGTTATTTTTAAAATAATAATAGATTATTTGTGTAATATTATTAAAAAAAAAAATTATAAAAGGATTTGAAGAATGTGTACGCAGAAATTCAAATAGAGCAAATAAATGTTTAATTCAAATATAGTAAATTAATATTTTGTTGTCTTTTTCAAACTCTTCATTTTTAAACTTTCTTTATCTAAGTAGTTTCCATTAAACAAATCAATCCATTTATTATTTGATCTCTTGGGATATTTTATTTCACAATTTTAGTTATAAATAGATAAGATTCATGTCATTTTATATATATAAAAAATTAAGGTTTTGCATGATTCTATGTAAATGTCATGTTATCACAAAGTTAAGTCACTTTTTTTTCTTATAAGCACACTAAACAAACTAATGAAATCTAAATTCATTATAGATGAGGTCATGTAAATAGCTTATTAGCACTCTTTGGGTGTATTAACAGAACCAACTCTAGCACAAAATATTATATTTAGTCAAGGCTTAGTCAAGGCTTTTCTATGTGGGCTTACAAGTAAAAAAGAAAATAGTTTCAAAAAATAAAAAAGTAGTCTTGCTATAGAAAAATGAAAAATGATGAGAATGTTGTGTCACATCTCCATCTATATGTAGATGGTATTGTCATTTTCCTATGGACACAAATTTTTGTACCTCCTACCAATACAAGTGTCAATTAATATTATATTGACATTGAGACACATGTTGTTTAAATATAAAGATGTGAACATCTTACAAATGAGTTTTTTTTTTTATCTATGGTAGGAATCACCTTTTCATATCTTAAAAGAAATTATTTCATATCTCGAAAGTTTTTTATGGTGCAAAAATAACACAAACCAATTTCCCATCTTAATGGTTCACCTTAGATTCTTTTTGGAACTGGAACTTAATAATAAATTACCCAAAAATATCAAATTAAGATGTCCAAATTTGAGTTTATCAACCAATAGTATATCTAAATAAGCCTAATGTCAAATTTTATTGTCATCAAAGTCATTTGATAAGAGACTCTCTTGTAAAAAAAATCAAATATATTCAATCTCGAATGGTAGTTTTCCCCACTACAAAATATATGCAAACACCTCCTCACCCTAATTTTATGTTTACAATAGCTTCTTAGTTGACACAACAAGCCAAAAATATTTCAAATGGAAAAACTAATGACAATGATTCTCCTTCTTATAATGATGTTATTATGGCATATGGTTGGAGGATGACAAGGAAAAGGAAAAATTCTTTGAGGTCTCCTTAATCTCAAAATGGATAGACATCTTCACAAAGTTACCACACATCACCATCCCACTAGATTTGAGAACTAATGATAGTGTCTCTCTATCACCTTTTATGAAAGAAATATCTCCATCGTCATTTATGAGACAAGGATCTCCATCACCAATCATGATACAAATAACAAGGTATCCTCTAGTTCCCACTAGGGAAAAATATAGATATTTCAAGCAAGGTGTTGTAGTTGCTAATTGTTTTGATATTTTTCCACAAGAAGAGGATCTTCCTAACTTTTCTTAACCATGAAGTGTAAAATTATCTCTATGATTGTTAAATGGGTTTCACTCCCTCACCACAATTATGATGTTAAGTCCAAGTTATAATTAAATGGAAAATTTCAAAGATTGCCTTTCTACATAAAGTTAAGCTCGATGGTTCTCGACTAGTTTTTGCTATATACCAACGTATAGAAAGATCTGAATTTTTTCAATACGTTGCATAGAGAAGGAAGAGAGGTTATTATTGATATATCTTCATGGGTTAACAAGTTTCTCTTGATAAAAGGGTGGACCATTCACATAGGTATGTGTGGGCTATGTCGTTTATCAATAAACTACCCACTAGTTTTATTTGGTATATGCTCCAAGATTACAAAACAGAGATGCATGTTATGGGAATGAATGATAAAAAAAAATTACCTCAAATTGGTTGGATTATATGAGGTTATTTAGTATGGTAGAACATCATACAAATCACAACTATGCTAATTGTGTAAAGTTAAATACTAGGGAAGAATTTGATAAATTGATGTTTTTCCATAACTATGTTGGGTTATAGATGCTATTCATAATGAAATTGTCATAACCATAATTGGTACATTTGGACTAATTGAAAAAATCAAATTCTATGGGATGCTTAGTATATTATATAGGTTTTATATCTCTTCTAACCTAAAATTAATTTAGGACTCTGCAAGAAACTATGTGAAAGTTTATTATTCTAATTCCCTCTTGAATCACTTTCCTATCATCTATGTTATTTGAAGGGAGGATGCTAAAGTAGTGGATTATCAATTGTCTTTCAAATTTAATACTTCACGTCTTAAAATTGCTTTTTGTGTTGCTACATTGGATGGCATTTGGAACTCCTTCCCCAAATAATTAGAAAGGGAATTTGATAGAAAAATTTGGCACGTTGTTATTTCTTAATGTGTTATTTTTTTATGATCTTATGATAAGAGATTAGTTTGGAAAAAAATATGTAAAGAAAAATATCTCTAGGATAAATTTTAACACAATAGAAAATTACTTGATTTGAATCCTAGTAGTATTATCATTCAAACTTCTATAACTACTATAGTAACTCATCTTCATAAACTTGATATATATAGAGGGAAAGGGTTCAAAATCAAGGCTATATTACATTGAATTAAAAGGGAAATATGGGTTCAAAATACTTCTTTAACTACTTAAATTATAAAATAGGGAGTTTATTAGAGAAATGAAAGATGAGGTTGGATAGGTCCAAATAAACCTAGAAGAAATTAAAATGTTTCATAGTTCTTGTGAGAAAATGTTTAGAGAGGACCCTCATTAGCAAGATACTCAAGTAGTAATAGAAGATATTATCAAAGATTGCATACAATAAAAATGATCATGAATTAGTTGATGTCTAGACTGAGATTTTTCCATAGAAGACTTGGAGCATTTTGTGTTCAAAGGTCTCTAATAAAATTGTGGGGATTGAAGGGTTGTCAATTTAATTTTATTGGATAATGTGGAAACATATTAAAGGGAATACTTTTTTTTTAAATGAAGGTGGCAATGCCACTTAATATATTTTATTAATAATATATATTTTTACAAATTGATTCAGTGAGAGCTCCCGGAGAAAAGAACTAGTGAAGAAAAACTCTGGTCATTGCTCATCAAAATATAAATACAAGTTTCTGGCCCAAGCTAGATACCAAGATAGAAATCCAACTAAGGAGCATGCAAGCTCATTTAGAGTGAATACCAAAATGCATTATATAATATCAGAAGATGAACAAAGTATACATATAAGATTGCCTTGCAGCTGGAGACATGAGAGAAATTCCAAATAGAAAACCGCCACGATGACCATTAGACGAAAAATCCATCAATATGAACCAAAGCTGCCCTGCAACCAAAAAATGCCTGCAACCAGAATATCTATACAAGAAAAAAAAAAGATATATACAAAAAGCAAAGCATTATACTTCCACCATAGTAGAATATTAACCATGATACATTTCTTCTTGAGCAATTCTAAATAAGTTTGGGAAGCTCGTCAACTCACAACCTAACCGAGAGGAATCAATATAAACTTTATCACAACCAAAGCTAGCAAGGCAGTACGCTAAAACATTTCCATCCCGATATACATGTGAGATGATGAGGTACTCAAACGAATCTATAAGAGCCCAAATTTTCTCAAGAATGTATTTGAAATGCTAGTATTTGAAGAATACTTTTATCTTGTAATTTAGAAGCTTTAATAAAAGGTTCATTAGGTCTTGATATTATTAAAGGCCTAAACTAGCTTCTTCCAAAAGGGAAAAATATGGACTCTAGCTTTGGATGTGTTGATGTTTATAGCTTCGATCAGATAAAATGATCTTAGCATTGAATTAAATAAACATCATTATATTATTCTATATATGCATATTAATATATATATAAATAATAATGATATTATTATATATATATATATATTAATATACATATATGGTTATTATGAGATAATGTTATTATATATTATATATGTATATTAATATATATATATATATATATATATATATATATATATATAATAATGATATTATTATTATTATTATTATATATATATACATATTATAATTAATGAAATAAATAATATTTATATTATATCGATTGTCATTATTATTGATATCGGTTTAAATACCGATTGTTATTATCGGTTTAAAACAGATTTATATTGACATTTCAAATACCGACTTGTATCGTATACAAATCAACTATGTTAGTAAAAACCTCGATTCACTGTATTGATCGACGACATGTTATCAAAGATTTATAAGTATATGGCATATGTTATATTAAGTTCACTGATGGTTTATATAAATCATATGTTAAGTTTAAAACATGCATTGTGAAGAACAGTCACGCCTATGATAGGCGTGACTCCTTGGGGAGTCACGTCTATCATAGACGTGACTCTTTATTATTTTACAATGAATATAAATATAATGAATGAACTGTTTTCTTACTCACACAGAAATAGATAAGTGCTAAGCACAGAAAACAATGAGTTCAAGTTTTATATATTTCCTTTCAAGAATATAAGAAACAATACAAGTCTTATTTATCAAGTTAGCATAAATATTAAGATTAATATATATATATATATATTGAGGTTATATATATTAAGATTATTTAAGAAAGTTTAAAAGACATAAATCTGATCTAAAATTTAACATGGTATCAGAGCCACATTCCTTCGTCAAAGCCTAAAACGCTTGAAGGAAGATCTGATTAGTTTGAAGGAAGACCAAGATCAGACTTTCAGAAATCTCGTACCTGCAGAATGGCTAATGGATTGAGACTCGAAGATAGACTTGAAGGTGCCTCTGATTTTGAATCATGGAAACTTTGAATAATGTTGGTACTAAGGAAAAATGAGCTAAAGACAATTATAGAAAATCCTTTTAAACCCGATGGAAAAGATGAGCTGATTAAATGGGAAAAAGACAATACTAAAGCAATGGAATTATTAGTGGATGGAGTGAAAAATCATCTACTACCTGTGATCACCA
>MU224827.1:107133-133937 GCA_018584345.1 Thuja plicata | reverse complement strand
CATGTGTGTATATACACACACATGTGTGTGTATATACACACGTGTGTATATACACACATGTGTATATACATGTGTGTGTATATACATGTGTGTATATACACATGTGTGTATATACACGTGTATATATGTGTATACATGTGTGTATATACACATGTGTATATACATGTGTGTATATACACACATGTGTATATACACGTGTGTGTGTATATACACATGTATATGTGTGTGTGTGTGTATGTGTATATATGTACACAAGTTAAAAATACATATTCAAATTAATTAAAAAAATAAAAAAATAATCCTTATTCCAATTTTACAATATGGGATCCAAACAGAGAATAGCTTATTCCAGCTTTCATTTTTAGAATTAATTAATTCGAGAATAGGCCCTTATTCTGGAATAGGCCTATTCTGGATAAGTTAATGCCATGCACCAAACGGGCCCTTAGTTCTTGCAACATAGTCTCAAACTTCTCTCCATGATATGAAGTGAATGGCATAAATGGTATGCTTTGTGTATAAATGTACACATTTTGTTAGCTCTTTGTTAATAAAAGGGATTTTGTTAGCTCTTTGTTAATAAAAGGGTGTTTGCATGTCTAATTATAGAGGTAGAATATGCAAGCTACCCTCTTCTTTCACGCTCACTTTTGGCCTTGTCTTAAATACATTGTCTTAACTCAATCTCTCTTGTTTTGTCCACAAATCGACCACAATCTAGCATTTATCACTCTAAATATCATATCTTAGCTGTATTATTGATTTGGTCTAATTCATTAGGGGTTTTCCATTCTTCAACTAGATTTTGTGTGCAATTATATTTCTTGGATATGATCTCATGATCATGTCCCCCATTTTCAAATTTCAAATTAATTGCTCCTAAAGATGACATTTCCAAAATTTGACTATTACCCATCAACATGTGTCAAACCATTTTAAATTAAGCGTAGAGCGCTTCGTATTTAAGGACAAGCCCTAGTTTATTAGTAATCATGAGTTGTTATTAAAAAAGATAGCTCAAGTAAAGATACATTATCAAGTATTAATATGAGGCATTGCATTATCAATACTAAAGAGTATGTCAACATCTTAGCATTTTGCATAATCTATCTTTTGTGGCTTTAATCTTGTGAAATCAACAATGGGGTTTGACTTGGAGAAAAAGAAGTTTCATACTTCACTCCTCATATATCAAATACCCAAGGTGCTTGTCAACAACACAACTACCTTAAGACAAAAGAACAAACAAGGCAAACATGTTACAAAGATATATAGGTGTAAAAGGGAAGATCACATGCCTCGGATGAGATTGTGTTGTTGAGATAGTATCACAAGCACAAATCATCTTAGACATTTGAGATTTAGGAATTTTGTAATCTACTTAAAAACCCGATATTAGACATGAACACGATCACATACACCATACCTCATCAATCTTTTTGAGGGCCAAAGTCGACAAGGCATAATGAAATAGCTAAATGTGCATTTTTGCTCTTTATTTCAATTATCATTTGCATTTACATGTTTTAATCTTAGCTATTTATGTGATGGTAAAGTGGTGGTGGCTTTTGCTCTTTCCATCAAGGTTCAAATCCCGTGTAATGTCGTGTTCGAAGGACGAAGGCAAAATCTGGCATAACAACTTTTTTTTTTTAAATTGACAAATGACAACACTAAAGATATGACACATGGCTTGTTTGCACTAAAACGTGCATACAAGTGTCACAAGAGCACTATGACACTAAAGAATGATTATGAAAGACCTCACCATTGCACAATCAAGGTGGTACCAACAAAAGAGTAAGCATTGTGGGACAACTCCTCACAAAGAACTGAAGAGAGAAAAGACAACACGTCAACGAAGATTGACACAATCCATGATTGCTTTTGTCACAAAAAAACACCCAGATGACATGACAGAATCATGGACCTCCAATCCACATCAACCACACTAATCAACTCAAAGCCAAAACATTTATGATATGCTTAGAACATTGGCATTGACAAAGGAGTTTAGGAGCCAACATTACTTGACTAGACAACAACGTTGTTGATTTTCGAGAGGAGTAGGACGAGGGCTAAATCGCCACTATTCCACTCAACAATACCAACCACAAGCCCCCAACACGAGGTTCAACCAATGGAAGAGGTCTTTGAAGTAGGACACAACTCTCCGTTGAACAAAAGGACGACGAGTCACTTCCAAATAATGATACTTCATAAGGCAAGGAGATGCCCTAAAGCTCACTATAGGACACTCATCATCGTAATGATATCCTAGGAAGACTTTAGGGACCAAGGGAAGCAACTTCTACACACTAGGTCATTCTTACAAATGGTAGACAATGGGTTCAGGCAAATCGAACAACAAACTTGGACACCTCGAACACAAAGGACACACCCACAAGTGCCTACAATGTCACAGGAACTCAAAAATGACAAAACTTGAATCAAGAAGCAAAACCCACAAATGACTCCCCCAAGTGGTAGGCACCACCAAAATGTGAAAGGAGAAGTTGGGAAGGTTCATAGTGACCTCACCAATGCCCCTAACTCCTACCCTATGACAAAAGATGCAAGGACACATGATAATGACATTTTTTGATATTTATAACACTTCACAAGAGAGTTTGAAACCTTTATAACACCACTCGAAACCCTGCTAGGATATATGACGAGGGCATGGTGGGTCTACAACACCACCCAAGATGACATCAAGACACCTTAGATTTATTTTAAGCCAAAAAAAAAACAAGTTTCTACATCCATTTTCCTTAACAAAATGTAAGCAATTTGAGCAAATCATAAAGCAATAATGCTCGACTCTAACATTGAGACATGCAAACCAATCCATATACCTAAGCATCACCTGATATTAATTACAACTACATACATCTCAATGAGCAATCTAATGAATATCATTACATTACATGAGGACTCAAATTTATTTTTGATACAAATACATTTCGATGAATCAACCGAATAATCGACATGAAAAAGAATCCAATAAGCAAGCTCGGTCCACTATCCTCTAGACTCCAATAGTGGTAACCACACTACCTAACCATGTGCAATCAAAATATCCACTCCCTATGTGTTAGGAGATAGCCACAAGGCCAAAAATACTTGCACACCCAAGACACATGAGGAGGCAAACGCTCATCCAAACACGAAGAATACATAGCATCAAGGTATGAAAATACACAACACACAAGCACAAAGGATATCACAACATCCAAAGTCCAAGAACACATGACATTCACATATGCATCAATAAGTCAACACCCACATGAAAGGCATAATCATCATTCATGTGCTACTCGACTACTCAAGGATTATCTATATTAGAGAGCAAGAGAGGGGAGTACCATCACATAGCTCGAAGGGATGGCTCATGTAGAACCGAGTAGTCCTCTCCATCAAACAAGGAAAATCAATATTACCAAATGAACGCCCTACAAACAACTATATTTTCCCAAGTCATCCTTAGTCTTTAGGAACACCCAAGGCATGAGAGGGGCACACATTATCTTGGTTCATTATTAATCAGGTTTCCTTAGTTTTCACTCTTTATCATGGCTTCCCATTGGGTTATCTTGGCGGCCTCTTTTTGCCTCAACCCCCATTGGAATTCACTCCCATCATTGACTCTAATACCTACACCCTAGGATCATCACCTTCACCAATGAACATAGAATCAAAATCAAACAAGGTCATTTCACAAGTTTTCACATCACATTGACAATTTTCTTAATTCATGATAATCACATACAACACAATCCAAACATATCCAATTTCAAATTTTACGAGGCTTATTTTACCTTCACATAATAATCCACCATTATTTTTATCAAAATCACAGTTTTCCATTTTTCTCAAAAAAAAATAAAAATCCTTAAACTCTATTAAAATACCTTCAAAATTCATCCAAATTTTAAACTTGTATAATCAAAATTTTGAGAATACCTTTTTGGTTTAAAAGTGTTGAACACCCCATTTTCAACACAAAATTCACATTTTCATCATTCTACGAAAAATTCGGCATAATAAGCCTGTATTTTGGGAAATTTCATAAAAAATCTACAAACAATCGAATGAATTACTTTCTTTGATTCGAAAGACAAAGGAATTACTTTTCTTAATCAATTAAACATCTTCTAAACATTTAGAAAAAAGAATCAAAGGAAATCGAGAAGAAATAGGGTTTGTTTATTTCGCAGAATTGACCAGGAATTGGCATTTCCGAATTTCGAAATTGTTCAATTCAGTGTTTGTTTCCAAAATTAAAAAAAATTGGAATAGGTTTTTGCGAATTCTAATTTTGGGTCATTTTGAGTATTCCACAATTCCACCTCAGACCCTGGAAAAGGAATTGAAAGTATTATTTTGTGAAGGAAAATCCATCCCCATTTTTGTGTCAATATATATATATACACGTGTGTAAATATACACGTGTATATATATATATACATGAGTGTATATACACACATGTGTGTATATGTTTGTTTGTATATATGTGTATATGTGTATATATATACACAAATGTGTGTATATATGTGTATATGTGAGAATACACACACATGTATATATATATATATATATATATATATATATATATATATATATATATATATATATATACATGTGTGTATATGTGTGTATGTGTATATGTGTATATATACACATGTGTATACATGTGTATATACATACATGTATGTGTGTGTATATATATGTCTGTATGTATATATACACACATGTGTATGTGTATATATACATAGATGTGTATATATGTGTGTATACATGCGTGTGTATGTATATACACATGTGTGTGTATATATACCACACATGTGTGTATATATACCATACATGCACACACATGTGTGTATATACACACACACACGTGTGTATGTATATACACACACATGTGTGTGTATGTGTGCAAAAACAAAATTCCAATTCCAATTCCAGTTTTGTGGAACCAGACGCAGAATTTGCATCTTCTCAGTCATCTTCCAGGTGAACCAAACAGGACATGCCCATATCTAGAATTCATTTTCAGAATAGCAGAATTCCAAAATTCAGTTGAATTCCAGAATTGGCTATTCCAGCATACACGAATTCCACGAAACAAACGAGCCCTAAGGAACTTAAATCCAGTTTAGCCCAGACTTCACATTTGAATCTCTTCACACATGCAAAAGAATAGCTCAAATCCATGCAAAAATATGACATGTTCCTCTTTCATATTTGAATGCATTCGATCTCACTCCAATCTATTCACATTAGTCCTCCCAATCCACAAGTCGCATTTCTCAAGGAGAGGGTTTTTGCATTATTTTTCTTCATAAAAAATACACTTAAGTATGAAATTAACTCTAATTTGCTTATAAGTCCCAACCCCTTTTTCATAATTTTGAAATAAAATAATTAAAACAATTCCCATTCACCCAAATTTCACCCTTAAACCCAAAACAAACATTTAAAACGTGTTCTTTTGCATACAACATTTAATCTTTCATTAACAACCTTATACACCTATTTTGAAAATTAAATCATGGAAAATTTGTCTTTTGAATCATAAAACTCATTTTTGCAATTTGATTAACGAGACATATTAATTAGTGCCAAAACACCCAAGCACTCTTTATTATGCATCCGCATAGGGGATAAGGTTTCTGAAATGCTACCAACCATGGAATCCTAGGTGATCACCTAACATAATAATGGGGAATCGTACTTGAATCGAGTACAATGGGTTAGGGTAAATAGTTACAACTAATGTGACACCTCACATATAACCATCGTTGGGGTATGTTTAAACTTGTGGAGCCCGGTGGAGTCAATCTTGTGTACCTATAATCACTCCACAAAAAGTCAAGTGTGCATGTGTATATTCATAATAGCCAAAGCATATCAATATTCACCCAACAATGATTAAGCATCATAATCATAAACTCATTAAATTTAACTGATCTAAATCACATTATCATTTCATTTCAACATGAATATTAATGTCTCAAAAAATCATAAGTTCGTAATAACAATTAACTAATATCTCACACCATTAAATCAATCATCAAGCATATTACCATTTCACTTATAGTACATGAAATATCATCACATGAGAATACATCAAGCCCTCACAAGGAATTGGCACAAATATCAAGCACACATCTCAATGCAATAACATCGATGACCGACGTGTTGAGGGATCCTCATCTCAAACATGTGGGTTCTCCATATACACCATGTGTCATAAAGGCAGCAAATACATGCATAGAAATTGAACATAGAATAATCACGTAGGAGCCAAAACACAAACACAAGCTATGCATCCCTAGACAAATAATCAAACCAAGTTGAGATCAACATATCTCCAAGGTGGAAAAGGAGAGGGTGTTGTGTCTTCCCCCACTAAAATTAGGCTTACTCCTAGAAACCTACACAAGCCAAGGATATATTACACCTAGTATTTTATCCTTCAACACACCAAGCACACATGAATGGCCTCTTGACCCTCTCCAATTCTAAGCCACACATAACAATCACACATCTCTAGGGTGCATGACTAGGTGGACACTAGATAAGAGATACAACCACCATAGATATCACCACAATGCCCTCACCATTCATCATTGTACTAGGAGCAAGGATCAACTACAAGCTCCAAAAGAGCACAAACAACCTACAAAGGCACCAAATTCTTGCACCCTTACCTCACCACAAGACAACAAACATGGAACTAAACTACCCATGATCTCTCCTAAGACTAAGGCACTTAACCTTCAAGGTTACAACCCTAAAGCTAGTGAAAATCTATTCCACGTGACTAGAGAAAACATCATCGTGCTCACTTCCAAACATGATCTCACTTCCTCAAGCATCACTCTAGAATAGTGAGAACTTCCTTAACACAACTGCTTCTCGTCGAGAAACTAGGGACAATTTAGAGGTTCTTAAGAGGCACAAATATTGAAAGATACTTCTTAAAAGTAGAAGCGCCCACAACAAGGAGGCTCAACGACCCCAAAAGTTCACATGAAAGGTACTCAAACGACAACATAATGTATGGCATAAGAGCAAAACATGATTTGGACAACCAAGGGTTTAATAACCCAACAAGATCATGAAAGCACTATCAACAAGGTGAGAAAGAACCTCCACAAGGCTCAACATCATGCACTCACAACAAGGAGACGCGCAAGATAGCCAATTCCTCATACAAGAACTACATCCTCTTCCAACCTTCAGCTCGGAACACCTCAAGGCTGGTACGGAGGATTCTTCCAACCACACGGACCACCTCAATAAGTAACCAAACAATAGACAAATATATAAAGATAATAAAACATATACAAGTAATGGGTGTTGAAGTACTAACTAGTGTACTTTATGCCCCTACACTATGTTAATTATATGTGTAGTTAGAGAATTTGCATCCAAAATGCATGATTTGCACCCTCATTATATCAAATAACATGGCTCTCGATGTCTTAAACACCTCCACAAACACTTAGCCAAAGCCAAAGCATTGGCAACATGGTCTCAAGACAAAACAAGCAAGAATCAACAAAGGTTGGGGAACTAACCACGCCCAACCATCTACCAACAACTAGAACCGAGCTAGAAAAATACACATGGTTTCATAATTGTAATTGCAAGATCATACAAAACACACCAAGTGCAAACATAATTATACAAATAGACTTCACTCAATAAAAAGCACAAGATGTTTACACCCATTCAAATATTGCACAAAGAATACACTTACATTCACAAAGAGTAGAGATTTTTCAATTTACACATAACTTCAATTAATGTAATGTCATGCATATTCTTAACAATGTGTCTCACAAAAATTTAAACACATCTAAAGGAGGATATTTTATTTAACCATTATTCTAATTAACACAATATCTTGATCTAGTACATTCTCCACAACTTACTCCCTTGCGCATTCTATCCCAAGTTCAAAACAAACATGATAGAGAACAACACTTAACAGAGCATAAGACCAACAGTTTCAAACATTTAGAATAGCCACCGCTAGATTTAAAAGAAAACCCCAAGAGGGAGAATTATCTATTCCAACAATAAATCGTAAATGCATGTGCTTTCACAATAAATCAAGTGTGACCAAAGGTCACAAGCAAATAGATGAAAGTTTTGGTGACTAGATCAATCATAAGAAAACTTAAAAATTCAATGCTAGCCTTTACAACAAGAGGAACTTTTCATTAATATCCAAAATAAATAATCACTTGAACTACTTTCACATGTCTAAGTGAATAATGTCAGCCACATTTGAGGGAATAACTTCAACATGACACCCAAGAATAGAACATCCAAGGTGTGTTCGATAACGTACCCAAGAAAATCACATAAACAATTTTTCTAAACTCTAATACTATGCAACAATTTTAAGCACCAATACATGTAACTATGCAACTCAATAGAACTTGAAGATACTTATAATTCCAATATAATATAGTCACTTCATTATGCAAGGAGGAGTATGCAGGGTTTCTACTACATCCACATGAAATTATCTTAATGCAAGGATTAAGCACAGTTAAGAACCAAATGCACAAAGGAATTTTCAGCCACAAGGGCATTGATGCCCATGAACACCTTCATCAACATTCATGAAACAAGGACAAAACAATGTGAATTCAAGTTCAAATATAGGGATACTTTACACATTTTCTCACGCAGTAACATTCAACCATGCAGAGATTGTCCACTCAAGAGACATGCATTTTCTCACACCATGATTCACTGTCAAACTATGCCACCTATTTTCTTCCTTTAAGCTAGAAACAACATTAAAGTTACCAGTCATGATCCAAGAGAGAAAGGTAGTAAGGGACCGAATGTAGTTAACATGAGACCAAAGGTGCAAATTTTCCCAAGAGATCAATAGGAGCATAAAACATTAGTGAAAAGACAAGATTCGCTAGAATCAAAAATCGAAACCACTATTGAAATAGAAGAGCAACTCAAGATCCACCAAAGAGGGACCACCTTCCTTGGATCCCAAAAACAAGCCACACCACTAGAGAATCCATGGGCCTCCACACACTAGCAAAATCCATGAGGCCATATTTTAGGTGCTCTATTCAACATACCACTCATTGTTAATTTAGTTTCTTGAATAAAGACAATATCAAGAGAATAAGTACAACCAAAATCATGGATAGTCTTTTGTCTAGGGATACTATCTGTACCCCTCACACCCCATGAAATGGAAATCATTTATGAGATTGGGAGAAATGGGAGTCAATGGTCTCCGCTGACCTGGATTTCAGCATCTCACCAATTGAATTCACCTTCTCCTAGTCTTGCTTACGCCCCAGCTTAGAACATTTCTTTGGAGGCCCTCTTTTAAGAGGCTTTTGTTGCAAGGCCAAGGCAAGTGAAGCCTTGCTATTTTTTCCTGAGTCCAAGCCTCTTTCACTTAAGGAGAAGTCATAGAAACCAACACCCTTCATAACTATAGTCCCACTTGATTCTAATAAATATAGCAATTGTGAGGGTAAATTTGTGTCCATTTGACTATCCCGCAAATCAACCAAAGATAAGTTTTGATTATCATTCTCTCCAAATTTGAGAAAGGCACTCCCATGGATCCAACACTAGAAGGTAGCTCAACTGGAATCCCCTCTCCCTAAGCTAGGTTTTGCAAAGCATCAAACTAATTAAAGATCCCATCATTTTTCCTATCCTTGAGGGTTCTCTTTTGACCTCTCCCCTTTAATTGAGGCTTAACCATAGTAAATCCCTCATTGTCTTTAGCCCCACTAGACATAGGAGACTTCTCTTTATCATTCATATGAAAAAGGTTCAAGGGAGTGTTAGCTGCAACAACCATTGGAATGAATCAAGGCAATTTTCTTTGCAAATGCCCATACTCATGGTAGATTCAACATCCAAAAGGAAGGATTTTTTAGTCAAACTATTGAACCTAAGAAGAGGATACAAGGTATATTTCCACAGAATTTGGCAAAGGGTTATTCAAATAAACTTCAACACAAACATGAGCATAAGAAAGTACCTTCCTATTTAGAGTTTGTTGAGCAGAATCAACCAGTTTGCTAAGAAGAAGATAAATCAAATAAAGAATGTTGCTCCTCCAAAACAAAAGTAGAAGTCATTGAAGTCAAACCCAGACAGGACACTCAATAAAAGCTCCTTAACAAAATTGAACCCCAATGCCAGGTTTGATAAAAAAAAAACCAACCTTATTTAAAAATAAGGCTCGCGTTCAAAAGTCTTATTTTTGTGTGCCATGCACAAAAATACAACTAAAAAGTGATTGTTGGCAGCCATCATTGTCTCCATATCACCTTTGGGGTATCAAATCCCCTGAGCCCAAGATTCCAGAACTAGTAGAGAAAGGAAAAGCCCCATGAATTTTTAAATCAAAGCTTGACTTCTCAAGTATGAAACATCCTTTGAGACCATCTCCGACTAAATCACCAAGACCAAATGATCCTGATAACTCTCAAAACAACCATTTACTTTCTTGATCATGGGAAAACCCTTCAAAGTTGAAGAACCTTCACTAGTCAATATTTTGTTTAGATGTTTCATGGAATTTTCATGCAAAGAGGGAGATGGATCTGCAATATTCATAGCTCTAGAAACCACCAAACTCAAGGAAGCATCACACTCCTCCATCAAATACACAAGTCTAAAGGACCAAAACACAAAACTAAAGTAGGAAGCACACACTCCACCAAACCCTAGAGCATAAACCCACACAAAACTAAAGTAAAATAAACTTCTTCACATAGCAAAAGGAGAGACCCCAAAACAACTACCTCACAACTATTGAGGTAAGCACAAACCAAAGAAATCTTTGCAAAAACACCCCACACAAACACATCTTTGCCACACCTAATCTTGTTGCATTCACGCCCAACAGAAACCACAACTAGACACTCCCCACCACATAGTCAACAAAAGAACAAAAAGGGCCAAGACAACTACGGTTTCCCCTAGCCCACATAACCTCAAATTCATAACTTAGTCCATCATTTGCAGTATTTGTAGAAAAAAAAAAACTTATTTTTTCTTTTGGTCCTATATCAGTTGGGACTTTTGAAAGTGTAAATCCTCGAGATTTATACAATGTCAATACCTTGTCAATATTAATGGTAATTGAAGTGTTATGCCCCTTTGTATTACTGTTATTAGCATTATATTTGGATGATGATCTTTAAATGGTGTTCTTGAATAATTATCAAACTCAATCATCACATATGTTAGTGCTTCAGGTGGAGTGCTTATTGGTTATTAGACAATCTTTCAAATGTATCCCAAAGCTCCATTTACAAGATGGTGTAGGAGCACCCAGAGAAATCAACAATAAAAAAACACCCAAAAATTTTTGCTGCTAATTTTTGTTGTTGCTTTTTGTTTGTTTTTCATATATCTCCTCTCTTATGAGCTTTGTATATTTTCTCTCCATGCTTGATGACAATGACTAAACCTCTTAATGATGATAATTGAATCAAATATAAAACTCCACGTGGAAACATGGACAAAGCTTGTGCTAGTGGAATTATGGTTTCATAGATTTTCTTGATTACAAGATAAACACAAAATGTTAGAATGTGTCAGAAAAATGATGTCCCACGGGGAGCAGATTCTAAAAGACTTTTAACAAAATGGAATTGGATAATATAAAACCCAACTCCTCAACCTTTGTTTCACGCATAGAAAACATGAGATTGTTTGACTGAATGCTTCAAAGAAATGTTGGTTGAAGAGGTTTTAGTTGCATTCAAGAAAATTGAATGGGTGGCCGTAAAGATAACTATAGAAACCTTTGTTGGGGCCTCTAACATGGGAATTTGAAGAGGCTTAGGTGTCCATTAGGGAATTGAGGGGACCTCAGTTAAGTCGGCCCAAAGGAGAAAGTGACATGATTTTTCAATCTATTCATTGCTAAATTAAGTTAGCAAAAAGAGAGATGAAATAATGCACATGGAGAAGGGGGAGATATTTCTATAATGAGGTAAACTTAGCCATACACCTATGAGAAATAAAAATAGGGGCTACACAATTACAGAAGAGGAGGAAACTAGCTAAGCCGAGGACAATGCAATAGTGCACGACAGGGAAAAAATAGAGGTGGTTAATAAGAAGACTATGTGTTGAGTACTTAATGAATGATGAGGAGACAACAAGTGAGGTGAAAGATTGAAAGGTTTGTATGAGGAGATAAACCAAAGAGTTTATGAAGATAAAATATGCAGAGCTTAGATTATGAGTGATTAAGATGCTAAGAGATATAGAGGCAATTGTAGGTCCATGTAATGTAAACCGTTTGATTGAATGAAATTATTGCTTTTTGGTGTTGCAATCTGAAAACATAGACCATTAGTTTGTGTTTGTGTTTATGCTCAGAGGTTTAAATTAGAAAAATAGAGGGAGACCTTCTTTTTGTTGGCATAACTGATGCAAAGATAAAGTTGAGTATGTTATGGTATGTGTTTGATGCAGATCTAATGATAGGTTGACCAATTATGATGTTGTCATTGATGTCAACTTAGTGTTTGTTGGTTGATAGTGTGCCTGTCATGTTGTTGTATGTTCAAGAGGTTGAATCCAGAGCTGTGGTAAGGGTTGGTGTGTGTGATCATAAATAAAGACTAAGTGATGTCTCTAGATTATGTATCTATGACCGCACAAGTTTATCATAGTATGGCTTGAGTTATGATCGATTGAAGGTTGTCTGGTGAATAGGAATAACATGATAAAGCCAAGGAAGAATGATTTGATGATCAAGTGTCAAATAGGTTTTGATTCAGATGTTGTGGTTTAGGATTTTTTATCTTGAATATGTTATGAGGTTGTTGTTGCGAACGCATTATGTTTTGGTGATCAGAAGTCCAAGTTTTAATGAATAGAAGATCATTCAGTGAAAAGTAAAAGAAGTTCTTATAACAATCAGTCAGATCCTCAACTGATGATGATGCATCATGTTCTGATAAGTGGTTATGTACTCCAGGGATCGTAGTGATGTTGTAGATCGATGTGGATTGATGAGTTGGCATTTCTATGATCATTATGATCAAATTTCTTGAAGTTGTGCAAGAACATTGGAGATTGTGTTGTAGTTTGAATTTTCTTTGTCAAATTGATGTGTGATGGATCTGGAGGTTGCCCTGAGTTTGTTGGAAAATTTCTATATCAGTATTATGTTTTAGGGCTTGAGATTTGAGCGGGAAAAGATTGTAAAAAAAATTGTAAGGCAGTTAATTGTCATAATGAACTTGTATTGTGTGTGTGTGTGTGTGTGTAAAATGATAAAATGTACAAGTGTAGATCATGGATGCCATGGTTGCGGTCGAGAGAAGAGAGAAGAGAGAGTATTGTTTGCATGTTAAGCATAAATTGAGCTTGAACTGGATCAGAGGAGTGTTATTCTTTTAGATCACTTTCACTAGTTGATTCCTAATAGTTTCTACAAGAAAATCCCTTAATCGGGTAGACCCTAACATGTCTAATTTGTAAATCCTTTAACTAGGTGACTCTTTGTTTAGGTTTTGAAATCCCTTAACGAGGTTACTCTTAACAGGGTAAAGCTCCTAACAGGGCTAGAGGTAAATCCCTTGACCGGGTGGCTCCTAACATGGTCTTACTCTTAATCGGGCACTTTGTAAGCTCCTAACAGTGCTAAGCTCTTAACCGAGAGTACTTCAAAAGAGTGAAGAATTATTTGTGGGTGCCATCCCCACACGTGGTTTTCCCATTTTGGGTTTCCATGAGAAAAATATTGGTGTCATTGTGTTGCATGGTTGTGATTGATTATCTTCATTGGTTTGTTTATTCATGCAATAGATGTTATGTGATGAAAGTAGTTGAATGGTTGATGAAAAGTTTGTATTGTTAGATTACTGATTCACCCCTCCCCCCCTCCTCTCTAAGTAATCTTGGGCCTATTAATACTAACACTTGCATCACAAGGTCTATTTATATCTAAAGAATTGAAGTCAACATCACCCATGAATTCTTATTTGATCATTCTCAATTTCAACTATTTAACTTTATGTAAAAGATGTCAAGAGCTATAATTTTCAATGTGTTTATTTTATTGAATAAAATAGACATGTGATATAATGAAAACAAACACTAAAAATGATATATAATGACAGATTGGGATATAAATTGCAAACTATACAAAGAGAGGTGGTTGATTGGCCAACAAAATTATGTTGGAACAAGTTGGTGGCCCTAGAGTTGGTGCTTTTCTTTGGACTGTTCTACACAACATAATTGTTATAGGTGAAAGACTCAAAAACGATAGTTTTCTTAGGCCAAGTATGTGTGTTATTTACAAACGTGCGAAGGGAACTACCAACCATCTTCTCTATGAGTTCCCTTTCGCAAATTGGTGTTAGAAATGGCTATGTCAAGAGTTGGAGTGGTCCTCGCTGAGGGATGAGTGTTTAGTCAAATTTCTTAATGGTTGGCCAATTTTGAAACAAAAATCATTGTGGGAGACTTTATGAGTTATCTCTCTTTCAATGCTACTGTGGAAAATCTGGAAGGAAAGGAATCGATGGATTTTTGAAGTAAAAGAACTCACTATGGAAAAGGTTATTGAGAAGATCAAACATGGTATCATAGAAATTGCTAACAAGAAGATATACTCCAAAAAAATCGAGTTCATTAATTAACGAGATAAAAGACACAAGAAAGATGAGAGGGACTAATACCCCCAAACATCAATGTCACTTCCAAGGCAACATGTTGCAAAAATATCAGGTTGATTGTTCCAATGGAAGGTAGACTAAAAATCAATTTTGATGGGGTTTCTAAGGGCAACCTAGGGGAGGTTGGTTATGATTGCATTCTGAGAGACAGTTGTGGAAAGATGATATTTGGCATGCAGATATACATTGGTGTAGCTACTAACAATGTTGTTGAAATGATTGCCTTGGAAAGAGGATTAAAATTATGCGTTGATAAATGGACTGGTTCGGTTGATATTGAAGGGGACTCACAAGTAATGGGCATTTGCAAAAAGATAATATTTACAAAAGAGACGCCTCATATATAGAGGAGAGCTTATAATTTAAAATGGGAAAATTGCAACTAACTTGATTTATTCAACAAAAGAGTCCTATTTGACTTTGGACTTGTGTTGTTATTACATGTAATTACATTTTTACAAACTGCATGTACAATTTCATATGAAAACTACAAAATGCACAACTGGAAAACAAAGAAAAATTAACAAAGTGTATGGAGATATGCTCTCATCATCAACAATCTTTTCCAGGAAGTCTTCATGTCTCTGCAATGCAGCTTGTACTTCAAAGTCATTCGATCCCAGTGTGTAGTTGGAGATGGATCAAAATCATGTGATGGAGTCCTCTATACTAATGAAGGCCTTCTTGTGTTTACCCATAATGAATTTCAGTTTATCCATAAGTACTTGAAGATCTATTAACTTATCAATAAAAGACAGTGAAAAGTCTCTCGATTCTACCTCTGTTTGAACTAGAAAGGTGAACTCTTGGATATTTGCATCCTCAAGAATCATTTCTCGGTTCTCATTGAATAATTTATAGGGGAGCTCTTTGACCTTGGCATCAATGTGGTTAAGATACTATGTCTATATATTAGAATAAAACAAGGAGCAATAATAGTTTATCGTGACAGTCACAGTGTGATCTACCTAGTGAAGAACCTGACATTCATGCCAGAACCAAGCACATTGATGTTCAATATCATTTTTTCAGAGATACAATCGAGGATCGTAGGGTTAAGTTGGTTAATGTAGAGACTTTTATAAATGTTACAAACTCATTAACAAACATCATGAGCACAGAGAAGTTCAGATGGTGTTCAGAGTCTATGGGCCTCACAACGCCTAGCAATTAAATGATGATGTAGATACTCCCTTTGCTCTTTCTTGCAAGGTGTTTGACAAGTGGGAGATTGTTGGGAAAAGTGTCTCAACCTTGCATTCATACGAGGTTACTATTTTTATTAAATTTTCATTTGAGCACAAATTTTCCTTATTATTTGCCAGAATGTTCAAAATAGTTAGATAAACATTTTGCTATTTTTTTGTGGCAAGGTCATGCCCAGTTTGAAAGATATTAAAGTTTCAACTTTGAAATTTGTCAGAAAAAAGTTGCAAACACAATTATGAAGGATTTAGAGGTACCAAAATAGGGTCAAAAATTTTCCAAATGGCATAGCCATTTGAGATGTTATAGAGCACTCTGTGAGCTTTCTAATGCTTCAAATGAGTCGTCAATCAGACACCCGATTCAAAAGTTATGGCCTTCGGAAGTTGGGTCTTCTGACATAGGAAATGTAAAAAAATTTTGAACATATAAAATGAATTGTAAAAGGGAGTTACACGTGTTGGTGTACATCATAAGGGAATCTTTGATTAGAGATAAGATGGGAACCTCTTTTGGGGTGGTTTTAGTCCATGGTTTTGTAAAACTATTTGATAGTTTCTTGTTTTGTATCTCCTATATATTAGGTGTGTGAGATGGAGGGTATGTGTAAGAGTCTTATATTTGGTGAGTTGCCTCTAAATCTTTGGTTGGTGATACTCATGTGAGAAGCTTGGTTTGCAAGTATATTGTAATCTATTATTGATTGTTGAATAATATATTGGGTTGCTTTTAGAGTGCGAGGTTTTTCTCCTGTGAGGGTTTTCTCCATGTAAATCAATGTTTTGTGGTATGCATGTTGTTGTATGTTATTTCTATTAAGTTTTTGTAATTGTTTAAAGATCTAGGAATTTTTTTACATTACCCTCACCTTGAGATTAGTGTAAGAATTTTTTTCACTACTTAACTTCCTTACAATCTTTCCCTTCATCAATACCTATTTCTTGAGCCTCCTGCAAATCTTGTATCAGTTCTTCAAGAACCTCCTTTATGTGCTTCATTGCTTCTTGGTATTCGATGTATCTATCCCTTGAGGGAACTACCCCATTTTCAACCAACATTTCTAACTTGAAATCTTTTAGCTTTGTCTAAGCCTCAAGATCCTTTTCCTACAATTGTAAATCCTATGAAAGTGTATCATATGTTTGATCTAACTCAGACTTGACATCATTCATATTTCCCAACATTTAAATGAAAGATCTTAAGAGGTGAGTACCTTGTGTAATAAATCTTTAACCCATACATTCACTGCTCTTTCTTGGGCACCGATTCTCTCAGACTTTTTGATAGCCTCATCGTCAATAGATGTGGTCACTGGTTCAATCATCTCAAAGGATTGATGATGCAAGTGCTAGGGTATAACAAGGTAAGGGGACAGTTTTCCCTTCATAACCTTCTAAGAAAAGGTTCTACACACTCCAACCCAACAAGCCTAGACTTACACCTTTAAAAAGGATCACAATACTTTCACAAAACTCCTAACAACATATTGTCATGACTTCAATTCTTAGACCAAGATGCATGGTGCATTACTTCAATGCTACTCCTTATGCAATCAATATATGATTGATTCATAAGATAAAAATGACAATCTTGATTTGTATGGGTTGAACCAAATTGTCTAGGGTCTATATAGGTTCCATGGAACATGTTACAACCATTGAGAAAGTCCAAGGTAACCCTTAGATGATTGTTCCTTAAATGAGCCTCCAATTCCTAGTAACCCGAGTTATAGGGTTAAAGGATCATAACTCCAAAAATTCCCACTAGACCCAAAGAAATAAACACAGTTACAAGTACCCTTTATGAATTAATACCAAATCCCAAAGCCAAGGGTTCAAAATTTTTGAGAAACGGTTTGAATCTCAACAAGGTCAGACAGGCCTAATTGGACAATTAGGTCACTTTATTGAAGGAAGTACCCCAAATACTTAAGGAACGACAAAACCAGTGTTTCAATTGCACTTGGAATGATCCCAAACCACTCTAGGCTTGATTATAAGGTTTGATTAAACCCCAAGGTAAGACTGTCATCACTTTACCATTCTGGTCTCTGGTCGCCACATAGAGATGTCGACCTTAATTCATCTTAACCAAGAACCAGCATTGACTTCCTTGCAAACCAACTCCAGAATTATCAATGCAACATAAAAATCTCTCATTCCACCAAGGATTAGGAATTTCCAAGGGTGGACATGAGAGAAAACCAAAAATTTACAGAGGAAACCCTGGTTCAGGAGGATTTCAGAACAATGCACAAAGAAAATACTCTAACTTTCTTTCCTTATCTCTTTAAGACCTCAAACCAAAATAAAAATGAAGGTGATTCAATACTCCTTACATCCCAATTGGTCTCATCACATATTATGATTGTACAAATCCGTACAGAAAGTTGAAATTTGATTGTTGCAAGAAAAATCAGTTATTTTATTGATTCAAAAATATAAATTACATCATTATTGTTCACCCCGCTTTCCACTCGCCTAAAAGGGTTAATGAAAGCATTACCCAACAGTTACAACTGTAATTCAAACCATATGTCCATTGGGGAATTCATTTTTACATTATAATCAAAAACTGCAATGTTGTCAAAAAGTTGCTTGACAACTTTTGACAGTTGCAGTGTCACCGAGCAGTTGGCTCCAAGCAATGTTAACCGAGTTACCAGTGTTAACCAAGTTGCACTATAAGTGAAAAATTATTGCAAGGAGTGAACCTAAGGTTCATTATTAACTTGAAATGACTTAAAAACACTAGACAACCTAAATCCTAAGATTTTGGGACCCTTTGACCATGGTTGACCAAGTGGCTTATGGATGCCAAATCTTGGAACCGGGTCTTACAAGTTGGGTCCAAAGGGATATAATGAAACACTTGGGACTTAGGCATCCTCAAGACCCCCTAGGAGTCACACAAAGATGAGAACTTCAAGTTGTTGCAGTGGGTGCTCTTGCACCATACTCCCCGTGGGTTTTAGAACTCAAGTTCCTACTTGAGTCAAGTTGATCAATAGAAGTACCATGTTGTTTGATGTGGTCTTCTG
This sequence comes from Thuja plicata, assembly GCA_018584345.1. Taxonomy (NCBI): domain Eukaryota; kingdom Viridiplantae; phylum Streptophyta; class Pinopsida; order Cupressales; family Cupressaceae; genus Thuja; species Thuja plicata. The sequence continues at coordinate 114,965 of MU224827.1, read as the reverse complement.
TCATCCATGTAGCATCAATTTCAGGTAGGCCTTTCCATTTGAAAAGGTACTGCATATAGGTTTTGGACCTGGTCCGTTTGAGGACTTTACATTCCAAAATCTTCTCCAATTCAATTGGTTTTCTAGGAGGGAGATTTGTAACAAAATCTGAAACATCTGAAGGATCTGAGATGTTTGAAGTGCCTGCATTATCACAACCTACATCATCTTTGTGAGGGGTTAGATCAGCTATGTTAAAGATTGGAGAAATAGACAAGGTAGGGGAAGAGAAATTTCATAAGCATTTTCACCCATTTTTGTGCAAAATTGTGCATGGGCCAACTCTCTTCATGTGTAGTTTGGAGTATCTACCCTTTGGTAATATCTCTTTCCTGAGGTATGCCCAAAATTTATCTCCAATCTGAAAATGGACTTCTCTCCTTCTCTTATCTTCCTGCTCCTTATACTTTTGAGTTGTCTGCAAAAGTTTAGACTTGACTTCTTCTTGGACTTAGGTAATGAGTTTTGTCAATTCTTCTCCCTGAGCACTGAATTTGAAGTCTGAAGATAAGTCTATCAGATCCAATGAGCCTCTTGGGTGCAAACCATACACTATTTGGAAAGTTGTTTTTCCAGTGGATCTATTAAGGGAATCATTAAAAGCAAATTTTTCCTGTGGGAGGATGACATCCCAACTCTGATTATGTTTCTTGGTTAGACATCTAAGAAGGTTCCCAAGTGATCTATTCACCAATTCTGATTGGCCATCAGTTTGTGGGTGATATGCAGAGTTGTAAGTTAACTTTGTCTCCAATTTATTATGGAGTGTATGCCAAAAATGTCCTTGAAACTTAACATCTTTGTCTGAGATTATTGTTTTTGGTAGCCCATGAATTCTAACAACTTCTTTGAAGAAGAGTTGGGCAATGTGGGAGGCTTCATTTGTACTTTTGCAAGGGACAAAGTGCACCATCTTGCTAAACCTGTCTACAATAAAAAAACACACTGTCAAATCCTTGTTTGCTTCTAGGAAGACCCATAACAAAACCATGGAGATTGACTCCCAAGGCCTAGTAGGTATTGGAAAAGGTTGGTATAACCCCTAATTAGTGGATACACCCTTAGCTTGCTGATAGATAGTGCACGCTTCCACAAATTTCTTTATGTCATTTGTCATCCTTGGCCAAAAGAAACTTCTCTTAATCTGGTCTAGAGTTTTATCTATGCCAAAATGGCCACCCATGCCACCATAATGTTTCTCTTTGATGATATTCAGTCTCATAGAACTCCTAGGTATGCAAAGTTGAGAACCTTTGAACAAAAGATCATTTTGAATGGGGAATTCAGAAAATTTAGTGTGATATTTCCCTACTAGTTGAGAACAAACCTTGAATGCTTCTCCAAAGTTTGGATCACCTGCATAGAGATTCTTCAGAGCATCAATCCCAATGCTTTGTAGTTGTACTTCTTCAATCAGAACAACCCTTCTACTGAGGGCATCAACAACCTTGTTTGCTTGTCCTTTCTTGTGTTTCAGTGTGAAAGTGTATGTCTACAATTGTTCCATCCACTTTATATGCTTAATACTCAATTTTTCTTAAGAATTTAGAAAGCTTAGTGCATGGTTGTCAGTATAGACAACAAATTATTTTGGTAAAAGGTAGTGTCTCCACTTTTTGAGGGCCTGCACTACTGCATACAATTCAAGGTCATTATAAGTTGAATATCTTTTCTTAGCATCATTTAGTTTTCTTGAGAAGAAAGATATAGGCTTCCCTTCTTGGCTTAGGACAACCAATGGCTAGGTTGCTAGCATCTGTTTCCACAGTAAATACCTTCCTAAAATTAGGTAGGGTCAAGATAGGATATTGAGCCACCCTATTTTTTAAATAATCAAAAGCATTATTTGCTTCATAAGTCTAAGAAAACTTACTTTTCTTACTACCCTTAATGGTATCTAACATGGGAGCACATACATGAATGAAGTTCCTAATAAAATTTATATAGAAAGTAGCAAGACCATGAAAGCTCCTTACCTCACCTTGATTTCTTGGAGTGTGCCAATTGACAATGACTTCCACCTTGCTAGGATCCATTTTCAGTGTTCCTTTAGAAATGACAAACCCCAAGAAAGTAAGTTCCCTCTGCATGAAAGTACATTTCTCCAGTTGATGATTAATTTGTGGTCATGAAATCTCTTTATCACCTACTCCAAATGGTTTAGATGTTCATCTCCGATGCTACTAAAAATTAGTATGTCATCAAGATAGATAACAACAAATTTGCCAATGAAATTAATGAAAATCTCATTCATGAGTCTCATGAATGTGCTTGGGGCATTACTTAGTCCAAATGGCATCAAAAGCCACACAAATAACCCTTCAGTTGTCTTGAATGCAGTCTTCCATTCATCCCTTGACCTAATTCTTATTTGGTGGTATCTTGATTTTAAGTTTATTTTGGAAAAGTAGCAAGCATTCCCAATTTGATCAAGCAGGTCTTCAATCCTTGGAATAGGGAGCATGTACCTGATTGTTATTTTGTTTATATCCATGTTATCAGTGCATAATATCCATGTTCCATCCTTTTTAGGTGCTAAGACTGAAGGGACTACACAAGGACTAAGACTTTTTTGTATTAGGTCTTTGGTTAGCATATCTTGGACTTGCTTTGAAATATTTGCCTTCTGATTTGGAGTCATCTTATAGGGTGCTTTATTTAGCAATGAGGAACCTGGTATTAGATCAACATGATGAGTAATATCTCTAAGGGGTGGGAGGGAAGAGGGTAGATCATTTTCTATGACATCGTTGTATTTCTTTAGCAACTCTTTGACCTCTACTAGTATGGGTGTTATTTTATCAAATTCTTCCTTTTCCTTAGGCTTCACGACCAGTATGAAATTTTCCTCTTCTGATTCTTTCAATGTTTTCACCATTTCTTTTTCCCCTATCATAATTACAGTGGGTTCCTTTTCTTATTTTTGGTCAGGCAGTGGCTTCATTGTAAAAGTTTTACCATCCCTAATAATGGTATAGGTGTTCTTCCTACAACTGTAGGTGGCATCCGTGTCCTGTTGCCATGGTCTTCCTAGTAGAAGATGGCAAGCATCCATCTCCACAACATCACATAGGACCTTATCCTTGAAGTCTCCTAGAGAAAATTCTACCATAGCCTGTTCAGTGACTAGAGTTTGTTGCCCTTTAGTGAGCCAAGAAACATTATAAGGGAAAGGATGTGGTGTTTTCTTCAATTCTAATTTATGTACCATTTCCTTAGAAATCAAATTCTCTATTGAACCAGAGTCTATTAACAAGTTACATACCTTTCCTTGGCACTTGATCCTTGTTCTGAACATATTCTTCCTTTTGGGTGGTTCTTGAGTGTATGGTACTTGCAAGAAGGTTTGTCTCATCATCAGGATTGTCCCTTCTTCAGCTTCAAGTTCTTGGTTGTCTTCTTGAACCAACTGTGCTCTTCTTTCACCTTGATTGTTATTCCTCCTCTCAGGGCATCTCCGTGCATGATGTCCCAATTGATTGCAATTGAAGCACCTTAGGGGTTCATTGGATCTTCCCCTACCCCTACCAAAAGGTCTCCTTCCTCTTAAGCCTCCTATGTTGCTTGACTCTCCTCTTCCTCCTTGATTCTTCTCTATGGGTCTGTCACTGCTTGATTGTCCTCTACCCCATGAATTTCCTCTTCCTCTGAAATTTTTATTTGGATTGTTATTGCTCTTTCCTCTAGTACCTTGGTCTTATCTTCTTCTGAATTTGTCTTCAACTTTTAGCGCTAATTGAAAGCACTGTTGGACCATAGTAGGAGAGCATAAACTCAACTCATCCTGGATATTTATCCTTAGTCCTTCCATGTATCTTGCAAGCTTGACACTCTCTGGCTCTACCATCTTAGATTTCATTGAGAGCCTACGAAACTCTTCAGTATACCCTGAGACATCCATCTCTTTTTGTCTCAAGCTTTGTCTTTTCTTATGAAGTTGCACTTCATAATCTTCTGGCACATAAGCCTCTTTCACTAAGACCATCATCTTCTTCCATGTGCCAATTGGATTCTTATCCATCTTCACCCTCTCTGCTTGAGTGAAGTTCCACCAAGTTAGGGCAGACCCCTTCAACTTGGACTTTGCTATTTCACCTTTTGGTTCCTCTGGTATCCCCTCACAGTCAAAGAAACTAGTGAGTTCATCCATCAAGTCCATAACTTCTTCTGCATCCATCTTTCCACTATAGACATGCAAATCAAGCTTAGTGTCCATGGTTCTCCTCTCCGTGGACTTCAAAGTCTTCACAAGTATCCTCTAGTCTGCAGGCATCTCCTCTTCCTCCTGCAAAGGGGCTTCTTCTTCACTCCCCTCTTCTTCGACCCCAGAGTTTCCACTACTCCCATTGTTGACTTGGTTCATAAGCCTCTCCATCTCTTGCCTCATCCACTTCCTTTCTACCTCACCCTCCTTCACTACCCTTAGTAGTTATGCATTGGTCATTCTGTTTGGAATTTCACTGTTGTCTCCTCCATCTGACATGTCTGCAACTTGAGTTAGTCCAAAGATCTATAAGTTTCTCTTATACCACTTGATGTAAGTGCTAGGGTATAGCAAGGTAAGGGGACAATTTTCCCTTCATAACCTGCTAAGACAAAGTTCTACACACTCCAACCCAACAAGCCTAGACTTACACCTTTACAAAGGATCACAATACTTTCACAAAACTCCTAAAAACATCTTGTCATGACTTCAATGCTTAGACCAAGATGTGTGGTGCATTACTTCAATGCTACTCCTTATGCAACCAAGGTCTGATTGATTCATAAGATAAAAATGACAATCTTGATTTGTAGGGGTTGAACCGAATTGTCTAGGGTCTATATAGGTTCCATGGAACATGTTCCAACCATTGAGAAAGTCCAGGCTAACCCTTAGATGATTGTGCCTTAAATGAGCCTCACATTCCTAGTAACCCAAGTTACAGGGTTAAAGGATCATAAATCCAAAACTTCCACTAGACCCAAATAACTAAACATGGTTCCAAGTACCATTTATGAAGTACTACCAAATCCCAAAGCCAAGGGTACGGAAGTTTTGAGAAACAGACTGAATCTCAACAAGGTCAGATAGGCCTAATTGGACAATTAGGTCACTTTATTGAAGGAAGTACCCCAAAGACTTAAGGAAGGACAAAACTAGTGTTTGTATTTCACTTTTCATGATCCCAAACCACTCTAGGATTGATTAAAAGTCTTGATTCAACCCCAATGTAAGATTGTCATCACTTTACCATTCTGGTCTTTGGTCGCCACATAGAGATGTTGACCTTAATTCATCTGAAACAAGAACCAACACTGATTTCCCTGCAAACCAACTCTAGAATCATCAATGAAACATACAAATCTCTCATTCCACCAAGGATTAGGAATTTACAAGGGTGGGCATGAGAGAAAACCAAAAATTTACAGTGGAAACCCTGGTTCGAGAGGGTTTCAGAACAATGCACAAAGAAAATACTCTAACTTTCTTTCCCTATCTCTTCGGGACCTCAAACTAAAAGAAAAATGAAGGTGATTGAATACTCCTTACATCCCAATTGGCCTCATCACCTATTCTGATCATACAGATATGTACAAAAAGTTGAAAGTCGATTGTTGCAGGAAAAATCAGTTATTTTATTGATTCAAAAATAGAAATTACATCATTATTGTTCACCCCGCTTTCCACCTGCCTGAAAGGGCTTATGAAAGCATTCCCCGATGGTTACAACTGTAATTCAAACCATATGTCCATTGGGTAAGTCATTTTAACATTACAATAAAAAATTGCAATGTTGTCAAAAATTTGCTTGACAACTTTTGACAGTTGCAGTGTCAACCGAGCAGTTGGTTCCAAGCAGTGTTAACCGAGTTACCAATGTTAATCGAGTTACCAGTGTTAACCGAGTTACTAGTGTTAACCAAGTTGCACTATAAGTGCAAAATTATTACAAAGAGTGAACCTAAGGTTCATTATTAACTTGAAATGACTTAAAAATACTAGACAACCTAAATCCTAAGCTTTTGGGACCCTCTGACCATGGTTGACCAAGTGGCCTATGGATGCCAAATCTTGGAACCGGGTCTTACAAGTTGGGTCCAAAAGGCTATAATGGAACACTTAGGAATTAGGCGTCCTCAAGACCCCCTAGGAGTAACACAAAGATGAGAACTTCAAGTTGTTGTAGTGGGTGCTCCTGCACCAATTGACTTATCTTTAAATGCACTACAATGTTTTGTTCCATCTTGAGCTTAAGTTGATTTTTGACTATTTTGTTTTCACCATACCTCTCCATCAACATGTTCACTCTCTGCTTGCAACTTGTCCTCTTTGGCACTTTCATGTGTCTACTGGCCGAATTTAGTCCTTTTAATCACATAATTTTAAGCTTGACATCTTCAACAATTTTATCACGAGCAGGTTTGGATACTTTTTCATACTTGTTCTTTCATCGGTCAACTCTTATCCTAAAAAGTGTTTTAGATCTTTTCGCAACCTTGGGTTTTGTTGGAACAAGTTGACCAAAATCAAATTCATTTGGGGAAATGGATTTTTTTTTCCCTCTTGGGTGTTATTGATCCCAAGAAAGGAGGAAGGGAAAATGAATCTACTTCAGTACCTATAAGCATAGTTTGGGTGGGACTAGTTACAATTGGTGGTCTCAGTATAACTGAAAATGAGGTTTCCATAGTTGACGCGTTGGGATAAAATTTAGACATAAACTTATCAAAATATATCATGGTGCTATCAAGCATAGAATTGGATACTTATAAAAAAAATGGGAAGGAAGAAAGTAGGTAGAACATATCCTGAATATTGTCATGAGGAATGCAAAAAATGGACTCACTCATAGTTGAAGAAGGAATAGAATGAATTGACATGGTAGGTGTAATAGAATCAACTTGAATATAGTGGAAGAAGACTCCACATTCATGTCAAAAGAATGTACTGATATAGAGACTGGAGTTGAAACATCTGGAGCAACCTATAGTGTAGATTATGCTTATGTAGTGGTTAGAAATTCTCGTAATCCTTCTTCCAGGTGCTCTCCTACTTTCTCCTTATCATGAGAGGATGTTCTTTCTTGATCTTTGTTCTAATCTTTACCCATGTGTACTTGTACTTTGGTGTATTATTGGTACTAAAGGCATCTTCCTTATTTTTTTGTTCTCAATTTGACCTACTTACCAATATGTCCTATTGTATCATCCTTTGAGCTTGTTTTGGAAGGTTTCAACTTTATCCCTTTTTCTATAACCAAGTAATAGTCTTTGCAAGGATAGGTTGGAATCTTTCTATGATAAAAGTTGATTCCTTTTATGACCACTAAATTTGAGGAAGAGGGGTGTAGGAAATCTTTTTCTGTAGGATTTGAGAGACAAATCCACAGAACCCGAAGAACACCTGCATGCAAGAACCTATTACAGAAGAGAAGCAGGAAGAGGGAAAGAGAAGAACTCAGAAGTTGCTCAGAAAGTGAGAGCGAAATTATAATCTGAATTAATAGAAAAGAAACTACAAAGTTCAACCTATAAAGGTGAACAAAACCCTAAAACTAGAAAAGCTAGGTTGCACATTAATAATTAATATAAATATTAATTATAATCCACCTAAGAGATAGCTTAAGTAAACTAGAGTAATAAACAACTTTATTAATTAAATCAAAGTGATCTAATTAATAAGTGTAAATAGATAATTACTCTAACACCCCCCTTAAGCGAAGCTCAGGAGGTAAGCTAACCTAGCACAACTATGAAAGTAGGAAAAAAGGGTCCCGACAACAAGGCCTGATCAGGTACCCAAGCACAAC
>MU224827.1:70104-105749 GCA_018584345.1 Thuja plicata | reverse complement strand
CGAAGCTTTGAGAGTATCAGAAAGATACACTCATCATCTGATTTGGTCTTACATCCCTGTAAAAGTGATCGAAGAGCATTGGACTTCATCAAGAAGTCCTCAATGGTGGAAAAACTACCAGGAGACAAGGATGTCAACTCTGCATCAAGCTAAAGTGCCCATAATGCATTCATTGTGCCAAACAGATCTACAAACTTTACCTAATAGGCGCGAGGAGTGTTCAAACCATCCAGATGAAATAGGAGTTTGTTTGAAATGTGCAGTGCAATCAAACCCATGGCCTCATCCATTTTGTTTCTGTGCTGAAGGACCTCAAACGGATGTTGTAGAACAAGTTGGTTCTCATCCAGACATGACCATAAGCCACGTGACATGAGTAGCCTGGTCATGTGTGCTTTCCATGTGTGATAATTGTGTGGTGTCAGCCGGGCCACAGAGGGGTCCGACATTGAGAGAAGAAGTAGACGGAAGTAGAAGGGTCATTTTTGAATTAAATTACAGAAAGCAAATGCACCCCCCCACAATGTATAAGTCTATCCCCCCTATACAACAAATAAACAAGTATAGAAAGCACAAAAAATGAGAACAAAACTTGAATGCCAGATGTAGAGAGGGAGGAAACGAAAGCCTCTACTTCAACACAAAAATTGAGAGCTCAAACGGCTGAATCAACAAGTGAGACCGGCATCATCACGTCCAGCTCAAAAATACCTTTTCGATGATATTTTATTTTCCAAAAACGGACATCGTATGCCCAAGATATGGCCAAAAAACCAACGATGCCTCTGAAAAGTAGCTCTCTGGAAAAAACCAGTCACGACAAAAAAATTGACGGTCAAATGACCGTCACAAAGTGCGGGAAAAAATTTGATGGTCGTCGGCACGTCGCGGGCCCGTCTCTCCGAAAAAGTTTTTCGTCGCTGGAAAAAGCAAAAGTTGCAGAAAAATTTTGAAATCCGCCTGGAAATTTTTTTCCAGCCGATGATGTCAGCAGTGACGTCACCTAGCGTGTTGTGTGTGGCACCCGGTGGCGGTGGCGGCCAGGTTGCTCCCGAGCGGTTCTCGGGCAACATCATTGTTGCGGCTGCTCCGCTGGTGGTCGTGCCAGGTCAGGCCGGGCCAGGGTGGCGCGATGGTGGTCACTCTGGTTGCGCGTCCAAGAAGCCCTAAAAATGCTTTTTTTGCATTTTTTTAAATATTTTTTTTCTCAATTTTCATGTTGTACGACCTAGGAGTGAGAAAATTTTTCTTAGTGGTCAATGTGACCAAAAAAAACAAACTTTATATGAATTTCGACTCTCCCATGCCTTCTGAGCGCGATGGTGGAGTCTGTTTTGGCTCAAAGTGCTCTAGAAAATAGCGCCTCCTCCAAAATGAAGAAAAAACCCTAGAGAAGCTGTGGCTTTCGTTTTCGAATCACAACTTCAAAAAACCCTCAGACCAGGCAGCAGAAGGAAAGCTCTGATACCATGTAGGATTTGAGAGACAAATCCACAGAACCTGAAGAACACCTACATGCAAGAACCTATTACAGAAGAGAAGCAAGAAGAGGGAAAGAGAAGAACTCAGAAGTTGCTCAGAAAGTGAGAGCGAAATTATAATCTGAATTAATAGAAAAGAAACTACAAAGTTCAACCTATAAAGGTGAACGAAACCCTAAAACTAGAAAAGCTAGGTTGCACATTAATAATTAATATAAATATTAATTATAATGCACCTAAGAGATAGCTTAAGTAAACTAGAGTAATAAACAACTTAATTAATTAAATCAAAGTGATCTAATTAATAAGTGTGAATAGATAATTACTCTAACATTTTCTCCTCATAAGTTGGATCCAAGATACTTCCATCATCTCCCATATATTTCAGTAATGTCAGTTAGATCAAGATTTTCATTTCTCTAAAGTAAGTCAACTATAATCTAGATTCCTTATATCTTTGTTTGTTCTGCAATCAATTCTTATATCTTAACCTCTATGCACATGGGTACAACTATTTTTGATCTTATCTTTCATTCCCTACAATCAAAATCTGATATTCTCTTGAACTTCTTCATAGTGAGCCATTGCATTTCTGTCTCCACAACCTTAGATTTAAGAGATGCGGTCATAGAATACTTGCCAATGGTCATAGGGAATTTGAATCTAGGCTTGTGTGCCTCTAATTATCTACCATATACTCTCATGACTTGTTGACACAATTCCATTAGTACAATCTTATCACAGGGATATACAAGAAGCATATAAGGAGCCCCTTCAAAGGAGCCTACTATGAGGTATGTGAAGGTGGGAAATTGTAAGAACATACAACTAAAATTGTTGACAATATTCCATGCATCATTTGAAACTCTTCTCTTCTCAAGTTTCTTTTCAAACATGCACATGTATGAGTCAAAAAAAGCATAATTTACTCTCCTATAGTGATTGATACTTGGTTTTAGAAGCAATTGAGTATAGTATTTATATACTAGGATTTTCCTTCTATCACCTTCTGTAGTGATACACTGAAAGTGCTTCATTGATACGAAAACACACACCAAATATGGATTCATGTAGAATTTCAAAGTTGTTGGAACGTTAGAAATTGATCATAGATGGGATCATCAACATGATTTCCCCAGAGGATTTAATGAGAACCTTTTTTGAAAATGTGAATGTATTGATACATCTATTCTTGAAAAACATTGGACTTAGGAAGACCCTCAATCATATTGAGAAGCGTTTGTTAGAGTAATAGTCTATCGGGTTAGTAATTAGATCATAATGATTTAATTAATAACCCGATAGACTATTACTCTAACACCCCCCCTTAAGATAAGCTTAGGGAGAAGCAAAACCTAGGAAACTACTGCAAAAAGCAGGAAATATGGGTCTCGACAACAAGGCTTGATCAGGTACCCAAAACAAGAATTAAACTAGATGAAGGAAACTAAGCTTTCAATCTAGGGAAAGTCCCAGAGAGAGGAACAAGAATGAGCAAGAAGCATCTCCGAAGCATGGAACTGTAAACTCTGTCAGAAGAAACTGCTGGAACCCCCACTAAAGTGCATGACCAGGTAGAGAAGACAATGTCTGAAGAGCTGATCAATCGAACCAGGAAGCAATAGAACCAACAGGTGAACCCCCCCATAATGCTGAACAGGGAGAGGTGACAGGAACACTGAAATGCAATACTAGAAACATCTGCAAAAGAAAGAACCAGGAACACCAACAGTGCAACAGAAGTACAAACACAGGATAAAGGGCGGTGTCACCGACACACAGCATGGCTAATGTCATGGAAGGTACGCTCACTTGACAAAGGTGGATGCGCCAAAAACGGCATAATCATCATAACCCCCCATGGCACTTTATAACAGAGTGCAAGTACAAAAATCATACAAGGTGTACAAGATCCCAGATATACAGAAGTAGGCACTTTATCTTAGTGCATTTACAAAACAAAGATGCAACAGTGGAAAAGCATACAATGCTCAGAAGTCAGAAAGAAGAGTGAGTTAGAATATCAGAGGAAGAGATCCCAAGACCTGTAGAACCCAAGCAATCCACCAGAGTGCAAAAACTGCCAAACTCGGAGGAGAGAAAACCTAGAGTAGAATCTGGAAAAAATACCCCTGCAACTAAATAGTTCACTGAACCAGCTTTTCGACGATATCTGGTTTGCCAAAAACGGAGTCCGGATGAGCCAGATATGACTCCCAGAAGGCAAAAACAAACATCAGACTTTGACAGTAAAAAACACTGTCAAAACGGCAGAACCCAAAACCCTAACTACCATCATTGGAAAGTGCTCGGAAAGAGCTTTCCGACAGTATATGGAAGTCAGAAAAAGACCCCCGGATGCTCAAGATAGAGCGAAAACAGTCCCGGGGGGTCAAAAGTGCTCCAAAAATGAGTTTAAGCCCCTAGGGCTAAAAAAATTTGGGCTAAAAAAATTTGGGAAAAAAATTTGGGCCCCCGGGCACATGGCGCGCATAGGGGGCTGGGGCCGAGCCCCCGATCATCCATATGACCGCCCGCTGATAGAAAGGGGCCCGCGGGGGCTTACAAACAGCTCGGGCGGTGCGGGGGTGGTGGATCCGGGGCGAAGCGGCGGCAGAGCGGCAGAGCCCGGCGGGGCGGGGCCGGGGGCCGCTGAGGGCGGCGGTGGTGCACAGGCGGCGGAGCGGGCCACAGGGGCGGCGGAGGCCAGAGGAAGGCTGGCGGAGCGGGCCGTAGGGGTAGCGGAGGCCAGAGGAAGGCTGACGGAGCGCTGCAGGGTGGCGGGGGCCGCGAAGAGTGCAGGGGCGGTGGGCCGGGCACTGACCGGCGGTGGTGGAGCGCCGGTGGCGCCCAAGACAAAGCACTGCACGCATTTTGAAAAACACATAAAAACCTTAAAAAACAAGGTTTTTAAAAAAAAAATCTCGGTTTCCGTGCCCGTACGACACTAGAAACCAAATTTTTTTTGCCTCGGGGTCAAGTTGTCCAAAATGGACAAGCTTTATATGGATTCTAGGCTTTTTGGGAGCTCTGAGCGCAACGGTAATGTTCGTTTGGGCCCAAAGTGACTAGAAACAAAGGTCCCCCCTAAATCCACACAAAAACCTTCTGAAAAACCAGAAAACCTCCAGCTTCTGATGCACTTCCACAAAACACGAACAACCAGCAGCAAGCAAGCTCTGATACCATGTTAGATTTGAGGAAAACAAATCCACCCAAGAACACCTGCATGCATGACTGTCACAAGAAAGAAGCAAAGACAGAAAAGAAGAATGGCTATGGAGGCCAAAAAGCCAGAGGAGACATCGTATGCAACAGAAAACAATATATTAACAATATGTTTCTATGAATTACAATGTGATGTAAAAAACTCTGTCTTTGCTTCTTTCTTGTGACAGTCATGCATGCAGGTGTTCTTGGGTGGATTTGTTTTCCTCAAATCTAACAGAGTTATCAGAACATTGACTTCTTCTTTGAACTCATAGAGATAGATAGACTTTGGCCACCTTGAAATTGTAGGCCTGCCCGTGTCTTGAGCCAATTTGCATTAATGTTGAGGACTCCTACATTTCTCAAATTCTTATGACAATGATCTTGTGTTGACTGTACAAAGATATCTGCATATTTATCATTGTCTGAGCTATTGAAAATCTTATCAAAGATCTTCTCATCTAGATTTATTACCACCTTGTCATCTGCATCTTTTATGGTCATGCTTTCTTTATCAAAATGGGTAGCTATTTCCAATACAAACTCTAGATCAAGAGAAGATACCAAAAAAAGTAGATACCTGATGAATATCACTATTAATGATCGGTTGGATGTTGGAAGATATTGGTTATTTTTTTGACCCTCTCCATGAATTCAAAAAAATCCAGATGTCTAATCTTCGTGTCTTTGATTCCATCAATATTGGATGTCATGGATGAGGTTTGGACCACATTCTAGTATTTGTAGTTCACAACCTTCTTGCTCGGAGAAGGAACTAGCATATGGAAATAGTTCACATTATTCAAATTAAGAATTTTCTAGTGTTAGAAAAATCTTGCATGGTTCACGTAAACATGGATAAATTATGCTCTTTCGCATTAGAATGGATGCGTTGCAAATTAGATAAAATTTCCTGATTTACATAATTTTGGTTTTCAATGCATAGGCGAAGAAACTCTCTGGCCTTGCATAATGTGGGTCCAAGTCTTGCAGTTTGGAGAAAATTCTTTGAACTACATGAAGGTAGTGTAGTGCAAGTAAGTACAATTTAGGTTTTAAAAACTGAACTACATGTAAGTTTGCAATATCATGCAGTTCAAAGAAAATTTTCCAAACTATAGGTGGACTCAATAATGAGTGTAGCTTAGAGAATTTTCTCTAAACTACATGAAAGGTTTGGTGGTGCATTTTAAGGAGGCGCATTTTGAAACTTTTAAACTTTGAATTGCATGTTGTTGTGATGTGGAGTTTAAATAATAACCTCTCAATCACACCTAGGTGCATGGGCGAAGGTGGACGATGCAAATCAGGGTTTGAAACCCAATTAGCATTTGGTTTTGTAGTGTAGTTGAGACTGTGTAGTTCAGAGTTTGAACTCAAAACTATATGTCGTGATGACAATACAGTGTAGCTCAAAGTTTAAACTCTGAACTTCACTGTAAAATGCAAATAGTAGATGTACGACGCAGGGTATAACCTCTTCTCCACAATAGTGAGGGTAGTATGGAGTTTGTGATGAGGAAAGTTAAAAATGAGGTCATGGGTGTAAAAGGAGTGGAAGCCTAAAAAAACAAAGGACAAAAATCAAGGGTTTGCATAAAAAGAAAACAAACACAAATATACAGAACAAAAAAAATGAAAATACATACCTGATAAAAATCAGCAAACAAGGAGATGCAAATCGCTAAAATTCGAGCACAAATGAGGCAGGTGGAAGCGAGACACACAAGAGACAACAAAAATCACAAAAAGAACGAGTTAAAATGACCAAGAATCGGGTTAAAACCAATTTTATTAACGCCATATCAAGTGCATTAATTGCACAAGTGAGTGTGGCTTGTAGTTTTGGTGTTAAAACTTGAATCACAAGTGCTCAAAGGAGAACATGCAGTTGCGTTGAAAAAACCTACTACTACTCTTGATGTGTAGTAGTGCCAAATTTATCCACTTTTGCATGTGGTGAAAATGGCTAACTCCCAGGAAATATAGTTTTGTCAAACTTGACAAGGTAGAAAGGGAATCCGATTGAAATGGTTTTTCAATGGATCAAACTATGTACGAGAGCAATTAGAAATTGCTTCGATCTGCATGCTTAGAGAACGTGGGCTACAAAATGGACAAGTTTTATAAGGGTTATTCCATAATTTGAGTGAGTTAAAACTGAAGATAACAAAACCCTAATTGAACCCTAACCCTAATCAAATTGAAACCACAATTATAATTGAATAATAATCATAGTCATAATAGTATCTCTAATTGAACCGTATACCTTATAATAATTGAACAATAAGCATGATTATTAGTCGATAAGAAAAGTTCATATCCTAGACCATATCTTAGACCTTCCCACTACTATGCACTTATTGCATTACATAATATTTATAAACACATAATATTACTCCCTTATTGCATTCCATAACATTTATAAATGCATAATCTTGCTCTCTCATTCCATTTAATCACAATAAAATAATAAATAAATTTTCAACACCTCCTAAAGAATATAATTTTAATACATCTCTTACTTATAAAAAAACAATACTCCATGTATTTTTTCAGAATTTTAGAATCAATCCATTGAAGACCATATCCTCACCACAACCAAATTCAAAAGAATTACAGCACACGATGGAAGGTTTTTCAAAGTACTTATGTAGGTTTAGCCTTCCAATTTTCTTTTATTTAATTTTCTACTCTTTTTAAGATGTATGAGCAGATTAAGATAAATAACTAAATTTTATAAATTGCATATATGTTTTTTCCACTTCGAGGGTTTCGTTAGGGAGAAGTCGATTTTTTCATCGCAGCCGGTCGGGGGATCGAATCTCCGAACTCAAAAGAAATCCTGTAATTCATCAAATCGGCAAGCTGTCTACTGATTCTGTAAGTTCTTACACCTTTTATTTATTCACTTGAGTTTTAGTACATTTATTCATTTAGTTTCGTGGTCGATTTGTACAGAATGCGGTCTTCTTAATCTGCACCGTAGGATTTGCGGTCCAAAACAGATAAACAAATTAAGTAGACCTAGGGAACGTGGTCACAGTGGTATTGTGCTTTGTTGGTTCGTTTTGTAAGCTTCTTCGAAACTTTTTAAGCGCCTGGAAATGCCTACAGTTTCACTAAAGGCTTGCAAAATCCTATTCATTTGAAAATATAGGCCTTATGGCTGGTTATTCGATGGCCCCGTAGGCTGTTTGGCTACGTGAACGTTATTAGAAACGTTCATTCATTCATACGTATTGCAAGGGAAAGATGTCTGCAAGGTTTGGAAGGTTTGAGGGTATTCTGGACGCTTCCTTTACCATATCATATTTGATGAATGCTCATAAGTTGGGTTGATTTTCACGAGTTTTCATTAAGATTTCTTTTGCAATCAATTTAAAGATTTATACATTATGACGATACTGTCTGTTTTTAGGTAGAGGCAAAGGTAATTTTTTAGCTCACGACCTGGTCACCATGCAAGCCTCGGCATATTGGGAATTCTTACGGGCTTTGTCCCAATAACTTATATATGCTACTCGAGCATAGGCTCTTACAAGAATAGTCATCACTCGAAACTTCTGAAAATAAAATTCTGTTATATATATATTGTTCAAATATTTTATCCCTTGGTTTGGAGCTGTCAGCGAAGCTAGGGAGTAGGACCTTTGAATGCAGTTTTCCTTGTATTTTACTACATTTAGGATGCTTACTATTACTTGGTGGTAGCACTGGTTGGAGAATCTGGATAAAGTACCATGTTTGATCAACTGTGCAAACCGGTTATGAAAATTATGTTTGCTGCACCACAAACTGTTGCCTTGTGTAATTGTATGTACACTTATTTTCGTCTATCTCTAAGTCTGATCCTTATTTATCTTGGTTATTTTAATTTCTAACAATTTGTCCAATTGATAATAATTACTTTTGACTGAAATAACCCAAAACATTGTTGTTCCCGAGTGCCATGTTTATGAAGTTGGCGAGTTGCACTGTTTTACTTAGTGATTAAAATATAAATGTAAATGAAAGAAATGAACAAGCATGGAAAAGAAAAGATGCAGCATATACACATCATCATGAACACAATGTTCGCCCTTGAGAATTCTATTGCGGGTGAAAACACAAGATTACAAAGCAAGCTAAACTATGGAGTATTACAAGGCAGTTGTGATATAACAACATGTTATTATGATAATCTTCAAGCTTTCTCTGGATACTAAATAGTAAATACATATTGACCGAAAACTACACTACCTACAGACTACTGCACTTTGCAAAACAGCTGTAAATGCATTCTAATGGCTCTACATGCATATTATGCTTTGTATATGCCAATAGATAGTTGCAGATGCTTACAAAAGTACCTTGCCTGTTTAGAGTGATTGGCTCCTTTGATGTGTAATATCTGGATAGACTTTACACATGGTAGATGTGTCAGAATGTATAATGGCTGGTTTGGTCCAGCCAGATTTCTTCTGTTTATTCTGTTCTCAGGATGACCCATTTGAATGACCTTATTTTCATGCCCTGCACTGTTCGCGGGGTTCATGGAGTTGCAGTTAGCCAGGACTTCTTGTTTGTTCCAGTTCTTTCTCTGCATCAGACAGTCTTCTCCATTCGCTTTCGTTTGTCTCTTTTATTTTGGTATTCATCCTGTTGTTTTGGAGCATGAGTATGTTTTGTCTATGTGACAGAGCTAAGTCATGCTTAAATAACTGAATTGATTTATTTTGAATACACTTTTTGATGGGATTTTGACATTCAATTTTCTTCAGTTTTTGTCATTTATGGTTTCTTGTGTCTGAAACAAAATGCATTTTGTTGTGTGCAGTTTTCTGATGTTTTGCTTTCCTGAAAAGCCACTTATAAATGTCTGAATCTTAGGTCTTACTGGATTTGGCCAATTTCTAGGTGATTGACTTTGTTGGTCATTTTTTAAAAATTCTATAGGTTTTCAAATTTTTAATTTGTTTACATGTGGCTTTTTTTTTTTTTACATTTGTTTGTATGGCAGCTATTTTGGACCTCAACAACTTCTGTGCTAATACTTCACTGGGGAGCAGAACCCTCCAGAGCATGAGAGGCAGGCTGTTTTGTTTTTTGTTGTCCAGATAGTGATTTGCTCAAGGCATTCAAGGCAGTGCCCCCATCTGCACGTATTTCTGCCCTGGTCTCTATTTATTCAATGCTTGTCATTTTTTCTTTAAAAAAGTTGTTAGAAGTGCTCCTTCACAGTCTTGCATTGTTTCCATCCACCCAACATGAACATCAAATCCATTAAAATTTGTTCTTCAGATAATTCTATTTGCATTATATCGCCATGCTATAAAAATGCCTTCAAATTTAAAAAAATCATTGTTAAATAAGTTATATTTCATAATTCATTTTATAAAATCTCTTTTTTTTTGCTCTCTATATCTACATTATCATGCTATTGGAATGCTTTTTAATTTTACAAGAAGGCAGGTCTCTCTCTCTTTCTCTCCGTCCCTCCCTACTCTCTCTAACTGGTTGGCATTTTTCTGTATATTTTGAAAATCAGATTTTTTTCCCTTGATCGAATGCCCATTTTTCAAAAAAATCTTTATCTTTTGGTATGCTGATTTATCATTTTTTTCAAAAGGATTTTTGCTAGCATGCTGAGAACTACACTTCCTGCGCTCAGCTGCAATTTGCAAAACAACTGTAAACACCTGCCACTGGCTCTCACGTATATTTTTCTATTTCTGTCTGAGAATAGACTGTTTCAAATGTTTAGTGAAGTTAAAAGTCAACATATGCCTGGGAGTTGCTTCCTCACCTATTCTGGTCAGATGGTTTCCAAGATCTTTCATATTGGGATAGATTTGAAAGTTGAAACCTGGTGAATGTGTCTAAATGTGTACTGATGTGTTTGGCACATGCCACATGCCACATGTGCTCTGTTACTTCCATCTTTGCGTAGGGCTGTGCGAGTGGCCTTGCTTTTATGTCCTGAACATACCATGAGGCTCACATAGGTCTATATATTTGCCAAGAATTCTTGTTTGGTTGAGTTTCACGAACTAATTCATGATTCATCAACACACATCCTATACTTATTTAATGTGAGTTGGCTGCAATATTTTCTGTTCAATGTGCAGAAAATTGGAAAAAAGTCTGTAAATGTCCAACTGCTTTTGATAGTTGCTAAGAGCAAAGAGCAATGTTAACAAGTATGTAGCTATAATTGAAGAGGATCAAATAAGAATAAAAGTGAAAGACAACAGTGATAGAACCCAGGAAAACCCAAAGTATGGAAAACTCTAGAAGGTGAGATTTCCTTTCTTCGTAAGTCACTATCTCACAAGCTGTTACAACTTGTTTTCCTTAAAGCAAGGCCTTAAAGGAATTTAAATTCTTAAATCAGCAATATCCTCCACTACACAAGCTCTCCAGTGCCATCTTTCTTCCCAAAGTCTTCAGTACAGCTGCCTAAGACCCGTGGTTTGAAATAACACAATTCTTTACAGTTACTAACTTGATATGAACACAAAAGAAAAAATAGAAAAACTAGTTGCAGTGACCACTCTTGGAGGTTTTTTATCAAGGATAATTACAAAAAGAGGTGAAAAGAAAGCTGGAGCATCTGTAACCTAAAAGGAATTGAGTAGAAATGCTTTTAAGCTCTGAGACCAAACAGATCCTGTCTCTGTTGTCTCTTGTGACATGTTCAACCATGGCTGAGCCCACTCTGCATGTTTAATTCTAACAGGGATGGATTCAACCGCAATCAAACAATTGAGAATGGTAAAAAGAATTATAATTCTGAAGTCTTTCTATCAGTGTATGCATCCAATGAAGTCCTAATGTTTGCTGATACATCAGTTTTAATCTGATGCAAAATATACTTATGTTAATTAGGATCATATTTTTAAGCTGCATCGATCTTGTTCTGTCCAAATCTAAACTTTTTCTTATAAATCTGCTTTTATTTGGTGCAAAACTGAGCCTAGATGCCTTTGGAATTTGGAAGCTGAGCCATGTTTCCTATTTCCCAGAGAGAAAAGGAGAATTGTGTTCCTGGGAACTAAGCATGTGTTCATATTTCTCGTAGTGTGGTTTGCAGGATTTGTGCTCTTGTAATTAATAATTTAATAAACATAGCTGGGAATATTTGACATGACAGGTTTGAACAAATGAAGACTCATTTAACTTGCTACACTTGAATGCAGGAATGTTCTGTTATTGTTAATGAATGCAATAGGAGATATTTGACATTATGGATCATATGGGAGCAGTCGTGCCATCAACTGCATCAATATATGTATGCAACCTGCCTCCCGGAACAGATGAAACATTACTTGCAGAGCATTTTGGAACTATTGGTTTGTTGAAGGTATTTTTAGACTGTTTTTCTTTTGTTTCTGTAATGAATTTGCATGGTCCAGTTTTATTGAGTGACTATAAGAGCCTTCTTTATGGATGGTTCTGCTGTCATATAGTTGGAATGTACCGTCTGATGAGTCCAGGATACTGTTTCTTTGCCTTTCAGAAAGATAAAAGAACAGGTCGTCCAAAGATATGGATATACAAAGACAAAATTTCACAGGAACCCAAGGGAGATGCAACAGTTACTTATGAAGATCCGCATGCTGCAGCAGCTGCAGTTGAATGGTTTAATAACACAGATTTTCATGGGAGAACCATTGGTGTTTTCATTGCAGAGAGTAAAAATAAAGAAACTGCAGATCAACCGCTAAAGTTAGATGTGCCACATATGACTAATGCTGAGGAGCCACAAACGGCAGACAGTCTTGGTGGATTAGGGGATGATACTAATGACACCTGGGGTGGAGGAGTAGGAAGAGGAAGAGGTCGGGGAGAAACTGCTGGAAAAGCATGGCAACAAGATGGAGACTGGCTTTGTCCAAATACAAGGTCTGTGATGTGACATTGGTGAGCAGCGAATTCTGGCACTTTGAACCTCACTTGAATTTTGGGTTTACTAATAATGTTTTTGTAATTTACAAGGAATATATCAACTAAGATTTTGTTTCTGTCGTGTCACTTAATGTTTTGTGGCAATGAAATTTATTTTGTATTATTTTTGGTTGCATGGCAGCTGTGGCAATGTGAACTTTGCATTTCGTGGAGTTTGTAACCGTTGTGGAACTGCACGTCCTGCTGGTAGCTCTGGTGCGGGTGGAATGGGTGGTGGAAGGGGCAGAGGTCGAGGTAACAGTGAGTCAGGCAGGGGACGGGGAGTAGGTGGTCCTCCGGGACTTTTTGGTCCAAATGATTGGCCATGCCCAATGTAAGTTCATCATGGTAATAAAATCTTGCCGTCCAAGTGTCTGAATAATTTTGTTTTTTGCAATTCCCAAAGAGAGAATTCACATTTTTCATTCTTTCACCTATACTGTTGTCTGTGCTTCTCATTCTCATGGCTTTTTTTGCTCTTCTATGTGCTTTATTCTGTTTTCCAGGTGTGGTAATGTAAACTGGGCTAAGAGAACTAAGTGCAATGTTTGCAATACTTCTAAACCTGGCCATAATGAAGGTGGAGTCAGGTAAACAAATAATCTTATCATCCAGTACTTGCAATATTTAAAATTTAAGTTTAAAATGCCTTGGTTGTTGTCTGCACGGTAAAGTTAGAGATCATTGAGCTAGAACCATATATCATTTATGCATTACAATAAACCTTTAGATAGTATGAAAATCACATTCAGTGGTTATTGAATTGCTTAGGGTGTGTCAATCTCAATGTTTGTTGTATCTCTTTAAAGCCAATGTTTGTTGCATCTCTTTAAAGTATATTTCAGGGTTAGAGCCATACACAAGGATTGCAATCTTAGGCAAATGTTAATTTCATACGATACTGCTTAGTGTTTGATTAATCTAGTCAAGAAGCCCTCTATGTGATGGTTCTTAAATTCTTCTGTGTTTGTGTTACCTCTTTCATTTTATGTTTGGAGGTTCTTGTACTTAGTGTACTCCTTCAGCTGTAATGGATTAATGATTAAATAATGATGCCAAATTCCTTAGAAGAATTTAAGTGGGCTTCAGAGGAGAATGTCAATATATGTTTTTAAAGCACTAGCATATACATGAATTGTTTGTGATGAAGATAGTAGGTTAACCTATTATGAACCTGATGTTTTTGCACAGTTCATGTGAGTGAGTAAGAAAAGCTTCTGGAAAAAGCTGTGTATTTTATTTGCATTAACATTTTGGATTGCGCTCCATGATCCATCATCTGCGATATTGTACTCTATCATTTAGTAATCAAATTCTTATCTAAATTTTAACCTGTGATTGTCTCTATTCTAGTTGCATCAGTTCAATGAACCTGATGTTTTTGCACAGTTCATGTGAGTGAGTAAGAAAAGCTTCTGGAAAAAGCTGCGTATTTTATTTGCATTAACATTTTGGATTGCGCTCCATGATCCATCATCAATTTTATCCATCATCTGCAATATTCTACTCTATCATTTAGTAATCAAATTATCTAACTTTTAACCTGTGATTGTCTCTATTCTAGTTGCATCAGTTCAAGATTTGTTCTTAGTGTTGTAATATTGATTAGCTAGTGCTATACTTTTGCATTTATGGAACTAAACTAAACTCCTGCAATTCAACTCAGAGATTTATGGTATCCTATTTGTTTTGGAGATTCTCGATGCATTGTATACTGCTGACAATGTCATTATTCACTAAATGATTTCTGATATATCCTGTAATTGTGTTGGGAAGGGATTCGGGTTGCTCTGTTGTCTGCTAGTTTAATATGAGTAATCTTGCAATTATTGCTATGTTAACTGATTTAGCATTACAAATGTACAATTTATTATAATTTTAAATGTGATCAATAATTTGTGTAGTTTGTTCTATTGTTGCTATGTTTGGCCCTCACAGATAATATTAATTATACTTGTTTATTGTATGATCAAAATGCATTTTCTCCTAGTGAAGAATCAAACTCTTTCTAGATTGTAATCTTGACCTTTTCTTCTTTCCTATGTGTTCCATGAGTTATGTGTGGTACACCTCTGGGTCAACTTTTCTCTTATTTTAAAATGTTTCTCAATTTTATGGCTCACGCGAAACAAATCTCGTCCTCCTTGATGTGTTGCAACCCATAAAATATGCTGAAAATGCTAAAAATTGCCTATGATGGTTGTCAATTCTCAGTGCTAAATTATTCTTTTGCAGCATTAACGTTGTAATTAACTTTGAAGTGCAATCAGTTCTTGAACACGCTTTAGTAGTTTCCTGGTCAACTGCTTCTTTTACACAATGATTTTTGGCCCCTATGCTGTTTAAGGACAAATAACCAGCCTTAAAAACAAAAGGATCATGAGTGTCTCTTCCTCGGGTGCGAACTGTATGCAACCAACATGTCTTGGACGTAGCTGGGACATCCACGTACGAATGGTAAGTACTCCTTCCCAACGAACCAAATTTGACAAACAAAACAAAAGGTTGTGATATTGCTATGAGGATTCAACTATGTAGTATTTGAGTCAAACTCATTGTCCCATGTTTCATGAGTAGTGGTTCACAAGAACCCATCTCTCATGAGAATGAATGCAA
This sequence comes from Thuja plicata, assembly GCA_018584345.1. Lineage (NCBI taxonomy): Eukaryota > Viridiplantae > Streptophyta > Pinopsida > Cupressales > Cupressaceae > Thuja > Thuja plicata. The sequence continues at coordinate 90,513 of MU224827.1, read as the reverse complement.
CACTTAGCACTCATTGCATCTAGGTGATGTTGACAGAGGTGAAGCCCTAGGACTTCCCAATAGGTCACCCATCCCATAGCAATATCATAATTTGACTTGCAGTGGAAAATCACAATTTCCACACCTCCTAGGCGACCTCCCGAGAAGTACTAATGCTTCACCTCTATGAGCATCACCTAGATAAAATGTGTGCTAAGTGTTCCATTCATTAGGTTCTTGTGAACCACAACTCATGAAACATGGGTCAATGAGTTTGACTCAAAAACTACACAGTTGAATCATGATAGCAATATCACAATTTGACTGGTTGTGGAAAATATCTCCTACTTATCAATTGATGAGCTTAAGGGGCTTTCTAATGAATGGTCATAAGACACAACACTTGCTGAAAGTTTTGCAAATGGGATTGCAAGCAAAGTGGGCTTAACCTTGGAGGAAACTCCATGGTTAAGCACGTTTGAGCTGGAGTAGTACTAAGATGGGTGACCTCTTGGGAAGTCTCAGTGCTTCACATCTGTGAGCATCGCCTAGATGCTAAGTTACCAAATTCTTCCCTGGCAACCCCAAAGTCTGGTCCGGTTCTTGCAAAAGTCTGGTTCTTATCACATTCTTGCAAAAGTCTGCCCAAAGATGCTGGAGTAGTACTGGGATAGGTGAACTGCCAGGAAGTTTCAGTGCTTCACCTCTGTGAGCATCACCTAGATGCAATGAGTGCGGAGTGTTCCATTCATTCTCATGAGAGATGGGTTCTTGTGAACCACTACTCATGAAACATGGGTCAATGAGTTTGATTTAAAAGCTACACAGTTGAATCCTGATAGTAGTATCATGACTTGCTGTAGAAAATATCTCTTTATCAAAACAAAAGATATTTTTTGAAAGGTAAGGAAAAAGGGCCATCCAACAGATAATTGTCATATATGCATAACTGAAATCAAAGTAGACATGTCACTGTTGACAGTTGGGAGCTTGGATTTTATCTCCTTTTTCTGTAAAGGAGAAACTCTAACCGCACAACCTTTTTGCTAGTGTAATATTTAATACCTTAGTAGACATATTTATCCTAAGCATGCAATTGCACGTATTATCTTAAGTTGATTAAAGAGTCATAATTAGGATATTATTTTCCTCTTATTAGCTGTCAATCATATCGCTTATTATAAGATGCCCTTTATGGTTTGTCTATTCTTAGAAAATTTGGAATTCATATCATTTCGGAAATTAATGCTCATGATTGCTAGTTTATCCTCTGTTATTCTTATGCTTTTTTTGTAAAAGAAATACTCCAGAAGAATTCTTGGTTCTAACATGGCATAAAAACAGCAGATCAATAAAGTTTCTTCTCAGATTTTTTAGAGTTTTAGCCATGAGGTTGTAATTGGTGCATCCTAGACTAAAAATGATTTCACAGACAAGTCTAGAAGACGTCAAAATCTAAGGATCGTCTGTCCAAACATCAAAATCACAGTCTTGAAAATTTTGAGGTTTCTTTTGTGGGTTTTGATTTTTATTAAAAGTATTCGTACATCTACACAGAATCCGTATGCATCCTGTATTGTTCTTTACACCATTGATGTATTTGTGCTTGGCTTTGTCATTGGTTTGTGCAATTTTTTGGCCATATATTTGGTTTACCGTTTACCTGATGTACGTTGATGGGTTGGCATTTAATTTAATCAACAGCTTTCATTGTATCTCTTCCATGGTTTTATAATATCTGGTGGTATTTGTCCTCTGAACAATGGCAAGGATTTTTTGGGCAATATTTCTAATTTGATGGGCACTTTTTTTATTCCTGGCAATTCTAGCAACATGTGGGAATGTTTTTTGAAAAATCAATGCCTATTCATATGGGTAGTTACTAGTTTAGCCTGCAGCTCCAACCTACCACAAGGTGCTTAAGTCTCCTGCCTCTGCTTGGGTGGCTCCACCTTGGTGCCAAAAAGAGCTCCACTACCCTAAATGTTTCTTAGCTAGGCCTTACTACCCAATCTCTGCTAACCAACCATTACCGGTTTATTTTCCTTGCCTTAAGAATTTGTTTATACTTTTTGGCATAATTTTTTGTTAGTGTGTCGGATTTTTGAATGTGATTGTTTTTTTCCCTTGTTGTTTGGTGTTTGTAGGTCATATTCAACATCCAATGTCAAGCATTTACTAGCACTATAGGATACATCTTGATGGGGGGCTGCATAGTCTCTCTTATATTTTATGTTTTACGAGGGAGCATTTCCTTGAATGGGGTTCCATCCTCCTCACTTTTGTGAGGGATGGTTTGCCCTATATCCTCTTGTATGGGAGTTGTACATACTTTTTGTTTTCTCTCTTTTCATTTTGGAGAGGAGATTTTTCCAAATTAGGTTTTCTATTTTATTTACTCCTGTTATATGAGATATATATTTGCAAATGTGTACTTGATTAGGCCTTGTTGTCAATGCCCTTCTTTCTGTTTAGGTTAAGTGTGTAACCTACCTAAATTGCACTTAAGTGGGGGTAGGGGGGGCGGTTGGTATTATATTTAATACCTTGGACATTGTTATCTTAAGTATGATATTGCACATAATAGCTCAAGTTAATTAGGGAGGCATAATTAGGATATTGTTTTCTTATTATTAGTTTCAACCTTTTCCTAATGATGTATATTGTCTTTTTGCTTTACTGCCTCGTTTATTCTTGGAAAATGTGGAATGTATATCTATTTTAATTTCTCATTTTCAATATGAATTCTTATGAATTACATTTTATTTGCAAATTTTTTTCTCTGTGGGGGATTAGTATTATATTTAATACCTTGGACATTGTTATCTTAAGTATGATATTGCACATAATAGCTCAAGTTAATTAGGGAGGCATAATTAGGATATTGTTTTCTTATTATTAGTTTCAACCTTATCCTTATGATGTATATTGTCTTTTTGCTTTTCTGCCTTATTTATTCTTGGAAAATGTGGAATGTTTATCTATTTTAATTTCTCATTTTCAAAATGAATTCTTATGAATTACATTTTATTTGCAACTTTTTTCTCTATCATGCTTTTATCTCTTGTAGAATAAATACTCTCGAAGAATACCTAGCTCTATTACTTTTTCCTTCTTGCCTGAAGTTCTTTTTGATTGCACCTAACTAATCTAATTAAAATTTCCCATTTGTTTCCAAAATTCATATTTGATAATAAATAATGCTTCATTTATGTTTCATAACTATGTTTTCAATGTGGATGCAATTTTGCTTTTGCCAAATTTAATTGGTAATACTTTTCAATTATAGATATCCCTTTTTGACGTATCTTAGTTTCTGGGAAGGGTAGACACATGGATGCAGTTCAGAGGCATAAAAAACTCTCCCTAATTTTGGGGATGGCAGGCAGACGGCTATTAAATAATTCAACCAGACTCAAAGAAACCATATTTTAAAGAGTAAATACAATTTGCTTTTAGGGATTTTAAGCATTTGTTGCTTAATAGGTTACCATTTTTTATGCACAAAATGTGCAGGGTCTACAATCCTGGAAAAAGAGGAACTCACCTTGAAGTCTCCATATCCTTTGGATGTTGAGGATGTCACTTGGGTCCCCAGGGTTGCATCCCTATGGAACAACGCAGTTTTTCTAATGCAAAGACACATTTGTGCACTTAAAGTCCTTATTGTTACATGCCTTTGGGTGAAACACATTTCAAGTATTAGCATACGAATGCCTGGTGAAATGCTCTCCCTAATACTTATATCTATATTTGCCTTGCAGGAATTTTGAGTTTGGTAGTTGGTGCTTGGACATAGCCAATATTCTTAAGCTAGTGTTTATTTGTTTGGGTTTTCGACATAGAGAAGCTATATTTTATGCTAACACTGTAGGTTCTGTTATATGAAAACTGCATGTTGATCAAGACAAGTACTCATTTTTAGCTTTTTACTTGATGAGGATGAACATAAAAATAGTCGATATGTTTAACAAATGTTGGCTTCCTCTTGTGAGTTGGAGAGTTGAAAACTTGAAAGGGAACATCCTATTAATTTTCTCAGATTTGTCATTCAATATACACACATAATGCATTTTAACTATATTGTCTTCTTCACCCATATTTTTTTAATTGTGATTTTGAATGAAGAATGCAGCCATTGTGATATGGAGGTATAGTAAATTACTTAATTGTTGTTTATGGGTTTAGTCCACGTATTTTTATAATTTTTCGCAAGTCTGAATCATCTTTGAACTTTGTAATATAAATCTGAAAATGGGGAGCATTACATTTTAAGATCTTGAGCCTGCTATGGGTTTTGATCTAACTACCATTTTGGTTTGATTCTTTGATGATTTCAGTTTTGAGATATTCTTTGTTTTTTTGGACTCAACAGAGTAGAAGATCCTGCAACAATAGATTCATCAAAAAAGTCCTTTAGAAATTATTTTGAATATTTGTTTCTAATCGCATGTATTATTACTTAAGCTTATTAGAAGGATTTATATCAGTTTAGACAGCGATTCTCCAATTTTTTATTTGTTAGAGTTGTGGTCAACTGGATTGCTATGATTTTCATTACAACACCATTATAATTTCTATATTTAGATTTTGATTTTCGCAATAGGCTGGTACACTGTTTTACAGCATTATTTTGTGATATATAATATATATTCCAACTCATGCAGTTAACAGCTGTAATTTTTTGCCTATGATGAATTAACATCATGGCATAGCAGACCTTATATTATAAGCCTATTGATTTTGTTTTGGGTTATAATGCCTTGTTTTACTTTCTATTCTCTTCTTCGCAAATGTGGTTCAATAGTTTGGGCTTGTCACATAATAAATCTTATATGGAATTGGATGCAACTTTGTCAATATTTCTATCTTCTTGCCAAGTTTCACTACCTTTGTAGTCCACTCCGCTAGGTGTATGCTATTCACTAAACTCCTAAAGCACCTAATATTGGCTACATAAACATGCACACGGACATGCCTGTGTGCGCCCACTCATGCCAACACATTTGTGTCTATAAACTTATTTGTGAAACTCTACTTTTACTGGTTGTTTATTAGGGGAGGGCGGGCTGGTGGTTACAAAGAACTTGATGAAGCAGAGATTGAAGAAACAAGGCGGAGGAGACGAGAGGCTGAAGAGGTATGATTATTGAAGTTTATGGCGAGTTTATTTTCATTATTTTCATTTGGTCTTTTTATAACCTATTTGGAGTTTGGATCAACAAAAGTTATTTTAATGCTCACTTATGACTTTCTTGGGGCAGGACGATGGGGAGATGTATGATGAATTTGGTAATTTGAAGAAGAAATTTCGTGCAAAAATGCACCAGAATGAAACCAATCAGACTGTGCCAGGTGTAGGAAAGGCAGGCTGGGATGATGCAGATTTGGGTGTGGCCGAGGGAAGAGAGAAAAGCAGGGATAGGGGAAGAGATTATCATGATAGGGACCGAGACAGGAGCAGGGATAGAGACGGATATAATGGTCATAAATATTCTGGTGAAGGGAGTGAAAGCTATTATGTAAAAGATGGTTCTCAAGATAAGAAAGATAGTAGATATGATTATGAAAGAGGCAGAAGTGCAGATAGGGATCATTATGGTCACCGTGAAAGAGAACGCAGTAGAGATAGAGACAGAGAACGTGAGAGGGAGAAATCAAGGGGGAAGGATCGTGACCGAGATCGAGACAGGAGTCGTGACTATGACCGTTCCAGAGAGAGGGACTATGATTATGATCGTGACAGAGACAAAGATTATTCAAGGGAAAGAGATCGCAAATCAGAGAGATCCTACTAGATTTTTCAGGCTTAATGAACTTAATCCCTTGAGTTTAACTTTTGCAAGTATGGACAGCTATTGATATTGTTTTCAGCCTACAGTGTGCCCAACCAAAAGCTTTTAACTTATTTTTATCTCTTGAAAATAATGTTCCAGTTTACTTCTTCCTTTTCACTAGCTATATGCATCACTCATCTGGAGAAAAGCATTCGCTTTCAGGGATCAATTTTTTCACTGAGAGGCAAAACTTTCACACTCAATTATAGGTAACGTTCAGGTTGATGCACAACTCTTGTGAGTCTTGTCTGTTAAAAATCTTTCATGTTTGCTTGCGTGTTTGCAAATTGTACCAACTATTTGTTGAAACAATATCTGAAATCACGGAATGCCTTAGAGCTTTTCATCAATCTTGAATAAGTCTATTGCATAACAATTATCTTCTGTCTTGTTGTCATTGCTTGTTTTTGTCACTTAATTTTTAGATTCTATAATGTGTGCAGGTCCTATGTGGATTGGATTTCATCAGGTTACCTTTTTTCAGTTTGAGCTTTTTAATGTTAACTCTATGAGTGTCAACTTTGTAGGTCACATATCGGCAAATTACTGAGTAAATGTTAGTCATGGCAAATTTGATCTTGGGCGGGAGTTATTTGATCTATTCTTTTTAGATGCGAAAAAATGTATGATACGTGAACAAACCTAACCAAAACAACTCTATAGCCGGTCAAAAGGTTCAAATATTAAATTTTATAAATGATGTTCACAAAGGTTGTGGTGATTGGCTCGACACCTATCAAATACATTTTGCGTAAAACTTTCCAAGGGTTTAGCATATCCATTTTGTGCATATTCTGCAATCATGGAATTTCACTGAGACCATAATTTCACGAGCCTTGTCTAGGCTCCCACATTTTGCATACATATCTGCCAAGATAGCTGCACTCTAACATCTAGTAATGGGGTCGTCAAGTTTAAGAGGTTTAGGCACTGGTGTTCAAGAGCAGTGATGAAAACAGAACTTTGCATGCTGACAAAGAGATGCCAATGAGACCACCAAACCAAACAAAAAATGAACACCGAACCTGAAAAGTGTTTTTAGGTGATGTTGATCGCCTATCCACCTGATATGCTCTTGCATCACTGTTGGGTTGCAGTTTCTCTTATTTTTAGCTATTGAGTTTGTAGCTTAGTGCTTATTTTATTGTTCAAATGACATGTTTAATGTGAACATCTAGATATATAAGTGGATTTTAGATTTATAGAGATGATTTTACAAGTCTTACATGTTAACCAAAATCTATGGTATGTGGATTTGTGATAAGACTGTATTTAGGGTGTTTGTAATGAAGACAATTACAAGTTTGCATGGATGCTTAGGGGGGTTTATTGATCTAGATTCTACAATTAATCCTATGTGGGTTTGTTTGGAAAATAAACCAAAATCTATGGTATGTGGATTTGTGATAAGACTGTATTTAGGGTGTTTATAATAAAGACAATTACAAGTTTGCATGGATGCTTAGGGGATTTATTGATCTAGATTCTACAATTACTCCTATGTGGGTTTGTTTGCAAAATAAAGTCTAGCATTGATCCTGGTGTTTGAGTCCTAGAAATCCAAATGTTATGATTGCTTATCTCTGTTTTGCATGATAGCAATGGAGGGTTGAATCTTTCTGTTATTTGAGATTGGTGCACTGACCATGTATTTTTCCTTTGAGATGTTGCATGTGTAGATATTGTAAATTGTCCAATGAGGATTTAATTTGGCAGGCCTTGTTAGTGGTCATTATTATTACATTGGTATGTTGGTTACAATGAGAAAATGATATTATGGGAGTACATGATACAATTGTTCATTTGAATCGTAGGATTAGTTTATGGTGCATGAGAATCTTTATTCACTTTCAATGGAGCTTTGGTAATGATGCTGATCATGGTGCCATGTATAACTCGATATCACTTTCTGTGGGAGCTGCATGTAGTTACATAATGTTAAGTTTTAGGATAGCTGCAAATGTAATAGAACTCTATGTTGTATGTGTTTTCCAAATGCAGCAATCTCTCTTTCATTTATATTGAGAATGAGGATAGGAGAGACATGTCCCTTCATGGGACATGTCTATTCATTATTATGAGATTAATATAATGGCAATTGATTATGTAACTATACAAATACACACACATGTAATATCTCTGAATCATTATTATATTATTTTTTCCTAATACTATTTTAGATATATATAGTCTCATAGGATTTATCTGACAGAAGCTACAAAACATCAGCATATAATTTGTTCTATCTACTTTGTCTGAATATTTTGGTTCGAAGTTGTTCTTGCGATGTGTAGTGGGCCTTGGATAATCTTTTATTAGAAGATGGATGGTTTTTACCAATGATTGTTGGCTTCATGTAAAGCTCTTGTATTCTGCCTTAATTGTAGTGATATTTTGACATCATTGGTTCTAATGAGAAAGGATGTGCAACATTATGTCTTCTTGGTTTGTAAATCATGGGTTGACTATTCCCTTTGAGAGCTCTTGGTTTTGAGTTCTCTAAACATCTTGGGGCCACAAAGGATCTCATTTAGGAGATAGTTATCATGATGCCTAGAGAGCTTGGTTACACAGTTCAATGAGAGATTTGGCAAGTGAAGTGGAATAATCGGTGGTTATCTTTATGTGATATTCGAGATGGTGACATCTTGATTTACCATGGAGAACTCTTGAGTCTTTGGTGAAGTCTTGGTTTATGATATGTTCTTTGGAGATAGGATCTCTTAGAAGGAGACATAAGATCATGATGTCATGTTTATATTCTTGATTTAGTTGTAACTTTGACAATGACCTTGTTTATTCTTGTTGTTTTAAAGTTTAAATCGTTTGCTAGACATTCATGATTTTGTAGGGTTGTATATGAAGTTGGCATGGATAGATTGTTGGATGCTCATGGACACTAGGGAGACTTGAGTGAGGCTAAGAGATCTCATGCTTTTTAGGATAGTGTGTTGAGATGGTTACTCTTTGATGAGGACCACAGAAAAGGACTGCGGAGCTTGCACCTAGTTATAATTATGAGTTTATTATGGAATTGAAGAGAACATTGTCATTTATTGTAAGTTTTAATTGTTTGGTGTTGTGTGCTCATGACATTCTTGTATCCTACTCTTGGTTTATTCTTAGGTGAATTGTCTCAGAGGTATTGCCTACCTAGTTATCAGATATTTTTCTTATTTTGTATCCTGCCTTGTGATTTGAATTAATCTTGAATTTATAGTGGTTCTGAGGACTTGTGTAGAAGGAGATGCATGGTTATATGGATTTTTCCATTGTTGTCCTTGTTTCGTGGTATTGAGTTATGGATCTAGTTCTGGATCTACCATTGTTATCAGAGGTTTTCGTCTATTGTTGCCATGTTTCATTTGATTTGAATGCTATATGTTGATATCCTTTTAGTATATGAATGGTAAAAGAGATTTTACATCACACATATTGGTTTATATTAGTATGGAACAATCATATGGCTTGATTTGCAGTGTCTCCCTTTGGTCTTGTTTTTCTCCCTATGTGTTGTATTCACATGGTTGAGTGTGAAGAACTTGGGAGAGTTATAGATAATAGTGGTAAGAGAGGTGTTACAACATATTTGTTTGCAAGATTTGAATATCATTGTTTATTTCCTTGATGTTATTAAATATAGGAGCTAGCCACATCCTCTATGTGAAGTACTATAAATAGACTTTGTATGTCTTGGTCTATTTTCAAATTTGTCATTACTCATGTCTAGATGGAATCTAGTTATCGTGTTATCTTGGTTTGTTGATTACTAATGTGATGATGAGTTTGCATGTTTCATTGGATTTAGATTTATGAGTTATGCAAATTATAGATTAGTTACCCATTGTCTTGCAATGGGATGACTTAGATGTGGATATCGAATGACCAAAGACAGTGCCAACTAAAAAGGTTGCATTAACCCTTAGATAATCATGTGCATTCCTATGTTGCATTGAGATATGGGTGGATATACAGAGAGTTGATTGTGGTTTAGAGTTGATATGTTGATGGCACAAAGTTTTATTTATGATGGTATGCCCTGGTTTGAGATATCTTCAATACATCACAATTTGTTGTAGTCGTTATTCCAAGTGGTAGGAGTAAGGAAATGACTCGAAACCATTGTTATCATTTGAATATGATTCTTATGTCCATGTAAAGATTGGTGCAAAGTTTTACTGACAGTTGATAGGGTTTATTGTGTGGCATGTTCCTTTTACTTCCATATGTGGCATATTGGAGAATGTGAGGAGTTTTTTTTCTTGATGATGGTTATCATGGCTGTTTTTGTAGGTATCTTAGTGAAGGATGAGAGCGTGGTGAAGATTCATATAGTACATGGATGGCCAAGGGATGTTTTTCCCTTTGCTTGTGATTCCTATTTGTGTAGTTATAATGTATGATATCAAGTGTGAGAATGTTAGGATTGAGGTGTCATCTACCTTGTAAATCATATTTCATATTACATGGCTCCAACATTCTTCAAAAGTATCCTAAGGCATTTAGGGTATATTGAGAAAAATATTTTGTAATATTTATTCTCACTATTGTTTGTAATGTATTTATGAGGGTTGATGGGTTCAAATAGTAGCGATAATGTTGGGTTGTGAACACAATTATTTGATATTGTTTTCTCCACATGTGGGTGCTTAGAATGCAATAATTAATGAAATGGGAAGTGGAATATTGAGTGACCTTTGGGACTCTCTAAGTGGGCAATGGATAATTGCTAGTATTGTGTAGCACCTTCACCTTTGAACAAGAAAAAAGACAAGGCAAATAAAGATAACATAAAAAAGATCCAAACACAAACAAATGAACCCAATACCTTGTTTTCCCATTTACCTCTAATTGAGTGATGAGAGGTTGTGCACCCAAGAATCTTTGTTGTGCTGAAGATATATGATCGTGCATGAGCTGCTTTTAAACAAATAATATAGCATTAACATTAGTTGGATCATGAATTTGATAGTGTAAGATTACATTAAGGAGTACGTTGTGTAAATAATGGATGAGAAGCTAAATTTATATATTTCTGCTAGATTAATGGACAACTAAAATTTAATATTGAATTATGAATTATATTAATGATTAATGTGTTGGGTACTAAAAGTGTTGTTCACACTTTTAGAGGGATCAACCCACCTTAAGGTCAATGATATATGTTGTTCGTAAAGGTGAATAAACCAACCCATCAACAAAATGTGAGCAATTACATGCTAATTTGTAAGAGTGGATAAAATTTCATTCACTTTGGTTACAACTAAACCCAAGAGGGTGTTTTGAGAGGTAATCTTTAGCAAGATTTTATCACAACTAAAGATAAATGATATAGACAAATTGTAATAGTATCTAGATGTACAATTTAATCTCAAATTTTCTTACCAAATCAAAGATAAACCTACTACTATAACCTCTATTAAGTTGTTTTGGATATACAAAGCATGATTCACTAAGATAAAATAAAGTACTAAGGGTCATTGAAGATATTTTTCTTGGATATAAAACTGAATAAGGAAAGTGTAACAAGAAATAAACTAGAATAAGAAAGTAACGGCGAGTTCAAGTTAACACATTCTTTTTTGAAAAAAAGAGATGAAATTACATTAACACGGAAGGGAAAATTACTCAAACATGTCAAACTATTTTTTTTAAATGAATAAACAAATTATTGCTGCAACTATTCAAATGGTAACTTCAAGCAGATCTAGTTGTACATTTTATTGATACATCACAAGCAAAGAACCGATAATGGATAGAATCTTACTTAACATTTAGTAATTGTCAACCTCTAGTTCATATTTAGTCTTTTTTGCATCATAGGGGGAAAAGATATCACCGGGGCGTTTAACCTCTCAACCATGAATCGTAACTCGATCCTCCCTTGCTCACTTCTTAGTGAAGTGGGCCCGACCCTCCGTAAGGGAATAGTGCATGGTTATGTCAAGTCATGGAAAACTAGTGTAAGACCCTACAAGCTTAGTCGGTTACACCCTATTGTTTCAGCTAACTTGGTATAACTCCTGACTAAGCTTGTATCCAGGAACTTAAGAACTGACAAGCACTAGCACGTGGTTGGTGCACCTTGGCCAAGGATTCACTCTACATGGTTAACATGTTGTCAAGTTCACACCCTATCTGACTTGCACCCTTAGAACATAACAGGCTATATTAAGTACATACTAGAGGGGTTATTATTTGACCCCATCACTCTGACTTACTTGTCTTCACCCCGTCAAATTTAATCAGCCACTCTGAATAGTTTATTCTTACAATGGCTACTCACATCGTGCGAATTTTAGTTCACTAAACATTGGTGGCAAGGAAAAGTGCAACACAATTAGGGAGCATTCCCCATACGCTTACAACTTGTGCGATTAAGATGATGTTCTATTGTAAGCCCATTTAAAATGAAATCAAATAATTCTTATTCAAATCAGCCCCTAAACACCCAAATAATAGAGTACCACATTCTGGTTTAAACTCTGTATTTCATTCATATAAGATTTCAGGGTTTAGTCATGGTCTTTCCTTGATTAGTAACCATTCTTGACTTTTATAGAGTTTATGGTATGGCAACATTTCATGTTCTCATGAATGCACTTAAGTCTCAACACTATTCATGCTTGCATGCCAAGGTTGCCTTGCCACAAACTCTCTACACTTTCATTATAGTTACTAGTTGATTCTAGATCATGAGAAACATATAAACAAGTTTGTTTCACATAAAACATTAGTTAACTGATTTTCTTTTAAGTTCAAGAGTTGAGCAAATAGTTTTTCCTAAACACCGATCTCAACTAAAATTAACAAAACTCTAGAACTTGATGTAGTATTATCAACAATTAAATTAAATTCTTTTAAAATTCTCTTCATAACTTCGCAATCTTGGAGTTGCTCACAAGAGAAAATAAAATCTTCCTTTTCAATAAGAAGTACATGAAAATGTTATCCGACTGAAAATGCCTTCTAATAACAAGCTATGACCAGGCTGGAATTTCCTAGAAGATAAGATAAGTCTGAACAAAAAAAAACTATAAAATGTGAATTCCTTCAGCTGCTAACGCTGTCCTTGACAGAGTACGATGACTCCTTCTATTGTTGTTTTCACAACTGCAACTTGCTCTCCTATTATTTCAAACAAACTCCTGTTGGTTCAAGACTCGCAAAGCTTAGAAGGTGAGCTCTTTGTTTTTCCTCCAAGAAAATCTGAAAACCCAATGAGGAAATGAATGGTGAATGAAAGAATGAGGTTCTCCAACCATTTTCCAAACTATATACTTTTGCATAACATCATCACACTAGAACGATGCAAAAATTCTATATTTCCGCCACCTTCCATTGTGGCTGAAGGAAGAAGGTTTTATTTTACAATCTTATCTCAGTGGTAAGAGCATACATATTAATGTTTGCCAAGTATAAATCAAAGATTAATATAGTTTATATTCCAAGTTCTTAAGTGCCAAGAATGCTCCCCACAATATCCGACATAGGATCTCTGCTAAATAATTAAATCGATCAAAAGGTAAGGTGGGTGGTAGCCTCAATTTCATTGCAATGACAAATAACATCCAATGATTTATAATTACCATGGGTTGTTTAAATGTTTTGAAATATCTCATTCCTTATTAATAAGAATATATGTAATTTTATATATTTATTCGTAATATAAGATTACATCTAATTTTGCATTTATATATACGTAATCAATTTCAAACCATGGCATCATATCTATTTATTCTATGCATATGTAAATGTAAATTTAAATGTCATATTATATTACAAATGTACATATTTACAGATATATCGACATGTGATAAGATTATAATGAAATATTATAAAGGAACATTGACACAACTTCGACATCACAAGTTCCAAGGTTAATTTAGTCGGACGTGGTATAAGTCGGAGACACTGCCATCTAATGACTCTATGGCTATCACCAAGTTGAAGGAAAGACAAAAGTGAACACACCTCTTTCCTAAAATCCTAGTAGGAACCTAGGTCGTCAAAGGTTGCACTAGCTATTCTAGTCAATACTTATCGGTCCTTAGTAATCCAGTCAATTATTGACCATAACCATGTTTCTTTTCCCCTTTTCCCATTGATATCTTTCCCCCCTTTTCCTCAGAGGCCAAGTCGATACCACATCCACTTGCCAAAATAAAAGTAGTCAGTCTAAAATCATGATATTTCATCATTGCTATAAACATACATAATGCATAATGCTAGATAAACAATTGCATCTATTCTAGGTACATAAGAGATTCATCATGACATTTCATATATGTTATCCGAATCTAATGCATCATAAAACTGGGATAAAAGCATATACTATCTTGGGCATTATTTAATTTTAAACCGCTATTCAAATATCTGAAACCATTTAGTGTATAATTCAACAAAACCATAGTTAGCATATACCAAAAATCATCTAGGGCATCAATCCAAAGAAAACCATTGTTTAATAGAAACTAGATACTGCTTAGGGCATCAACAAAACCAAGGTATCAAAATAGGAGAAATTCGGAGGGATGTGACATATCTTTCCCCTTGTGAATCATCGTCCTCGATGATCACGAGTAAAAGTTAACAATTGATTACATCATTAACAAAAAAAAAACATTGTTCATACTAAACCATCTAGTTGTATGCATTAAACAAAAAGGGAAATTGTTGATGCATCTCATCATAATCTTCGTAGGTGGCATTGTCTTCAGAGTATTGGTCCCATTGGACCTTGCATTGTTTAACCTCTTTATTTCGTAAGCAGAGCTTATGTACCTTGAGCACCCTAATGGGCTCGACCATGACCACCCCTGGGTTCCGCTTCTGCAAAGAGTTCCAATCAATCATATGAGATAAATTTGATACATATTTCTTAAGATAGGAAACATGGAAAACATTATGCATTTGGGCAAGAGCTGGAGGTAGAGCAATTATGTAAGCGACTGGGTTGATAACTTCCAGAACCTCAAAAGGTCCAACATATCTAGGTGCTAATTTGGAGGATTTCCCAAAAGTGACGACACTTTTCTGAGGCTTGACACATAGGAGTACTTTTTTCTCCCACCTCAAAGTGTCTAAGTGTTCACTTTGCATCTGCATAGCTCTTTTACTGATCATTGGCTTCTGTTAATCTCTGTCGGATCATTTTAACTTGCCCCTCCATTTCTGATAGTATCTCTGGCCCGAGGACTATCCTGTCTTCTAGCTTATCCCAGGTAATAGGAGTTCTACATCTCCTTCTATATAATGCTTCAAATGGATCCATCTTAATGGATGACTGGTAGGTGTTATTGTAAGAAAATTCAACTAGAGGTATATAATCCTCCCACTTGTACTTTTGCTCCATACATTACATTCTAAGTAGGTCTTCTAGAATCTGATTAACTCGTTCAGTTTGGCCATCTGTCTCGGGATGGTAGTCTAAACTGATATTCAATTGAGTACCAAGAGCAGCAAAAAGAGATTGCCAAAATCTAGATGTCGTTTTGGTATCTCTGTCTAATATAATATTTTATGGCACTCCATGGACTCTAAAAATTTCTTGGACAATTTTTTGGGCTATGGTTGGTGCTCCGTCTAACAAGTTTCCTGGTATAAAATGAGCTACGTTAGTGAGTTTTTCCACAACTAAAAGGATGGCGGTGTACTTATTACGTGACGTACGCAACCCTTGGACAAAATTCATACTGATTACTTGCCATTTCCATTCTGGCATGGCATGAGGATGAAGTAATCTTGCTGGGTGTTGAAGCTTTGCTTTCACCCTTTGATATTCTAGACAACTTGCAACAAACTTAACAACATCCTTCTTCATACCTTTCAAGAAATACAAGGGGTCTGACGTCTACTAGAAGCTTAGTAACTCCTGGGTGACCAGAGTAAGGCACATAATGTATTTCCTTCCACACTAGATTTCTCAACTCTATCAAGTCAAGGACGTACATTTTTCCTTCAAACCTTAATAACCCATCTGGTTTGAATATTAACCCATCATATCTATGATCCTAGGGATTAGTTTGAAGAGCTTCTCTCACTTGTTTATAAAATTTATCATTCTTAGAGCAACGAAGGACTTGTTGACTGAAATTTGTATAGATAGACGCAATCGCTAAAATATGTTTCCTATGGCTTAAGGCATCTGTCACACTATTTTCCTTTCCTTTAATGCAAATGATCTCAAAATTATAATCAGAAAATAATTCTAACCATCTTCTCTGTCGTGCATTCAAATTAGGTTGGGTAAAACTATACCTCAACCCTTGATGGTCCGACCTAAGTTCAAAGGGTTTTCCCAATAGATAATGACGCCATTTCTGCAAGGCATGCACAATTGCGGCTAGTTCTAGATCATGGGGGCGTAGTTCATCTCATAATTTTTGAGCTTTCACGACTTATATGTGATCACTCGCCCATCCTACATTAATACCCCACCGAATCCTTCTCCTAATGCATTTGACACCACTAAGAATTGACCTTCTAGATCTGGCACCTTTAAAATTGGCTTCGATGTTAATTTATCTTTGAGTAAATTGAAGGCTTGATGACACTTGTCCGAGCACTCAAACCGTTTCCCTTTTCGTTGAAGAAAGGTGATGGGGTATGCAATTCATGAGAAATTTAGGACGAACTTCGTGTAGTATCTTGCCAGACCCATGAAACTTTTGACTTCCTAAACATTTATGGGAGCATACCATTCCTAAATTGCCTTGATTTTAGTCGGGTCTACTACTACCCCTTTATTAGAAATAATATGTCCAAGATATTGTTCTTCCTTCTAAAAGAAAGTACACTTTGATTGCTTTCCATACAACTTATGTTCTCTAAATCATTTCAATACCAAGTGAATATGTTGCATATGTTCCCCTTCATCTTGGGAGTATATAAGAATGTCATCTAGAAACACTAGAACGAACTTATCCAAGCAATCATGGAATATACTATTCATAGGGTTCATAAAAGCCGCTGGGGCATTGGTTAAACCAAAAGGAAAAATCGTGAACTCGTAATGTCCATGTCAAGTTCAGAAAGAGGTTTTGTGAATATCCTCCTCAAGTCTTAATTGATGATACCCCAACCACGGATCTATCTTTGAGAAAACTATAGCTCCTCACATCTGATAAAAGAGGTCATCGATGTGGGGTAACGGATACTTGTTCCTAATTGTTACCTTGTTTAAGATTCAGTAGTCAATGCAAAGATGGGGGGTCTAATCTTTATTCTTAACAAAAATGACTGGAGCTCCCCAGGGTGACACACCAGGTCAAATTACTCACTTGTTAAGCAGTTCTTGCAACTGAGCCTTTAATTCTACCAGCTCTATAGTTGTCATCATGTAGGGTGCTTTAGAAATCGATTCGGCTCCTGGTATGAGATCTATGGAGAACTCAATAACTCATTTTGGGGGTAGTTCTAGTAATTCTTCATGAAAAACATCTTGGAAGTTGCAAAGATAAGGGTATTTATCTTCGAAGGACTCTTTATATTCTTTTTCTTTATCAAGCTCTATTATACCATGACTCTTGGTATTGAAAATAAATAAATCGTCAAAATGCTTGATTTCCCTAGGATTATCCAATTCCTCCATGTTGACCACAAACAGATGACACCCCTTCTTCTCGTTGTGTCTCAGTTGGAATGCAGAAATTTTTCTCAGTTTAACCTCTTTCTTAATACCTTGAAGAAACATGACATTGCCTATGTCATCTAGACACTTCATTAATTTACTAAAATAATAAACCTTCGCCCGATGTTGCCAAAGACACTTCATCCCTAGAATGATGTCATAGGATCCTAAAGGTGCTACATATAAGTTGACTTATGTTGCAAAGTTTGAAAGTTCAATCCTAGCCTCAAAAAGGCACTGCTCTACCCGGGCTCTTGACCAATTTTCTTATTCAACAATCCATGCCTCAACCATATACCCTGTCCTCTTAGGAAACCTACTAAGAATTTTGGGTGAAATAAAATTTTCTGTAGCTCCAATGCCTATCAAAATTGATACAACATTTTTTGTACAACGTACCTAGCACCTCGATGGGAGTGATCTGGAAATATGCTTGTTTGTTATCCAGTACTGCATAGATTCTTTGTTGAAAGGTTGTTTGTTGATTAGGAATGGGATTTTTTTGTATCTATCCACCTCGTGTCCTAGTGGGGCACTGATTTGCATAGTGCTCTCCACCACACATGAAGCATCCCCTTAGTGGTCCTTTTTTCATGTACTTTGCCTTGTGTTTCATTTCCCCTTTTGTTGATAGAGGCTCCCTTCTTATCTCCCTGGGAATTATGTTGATTCCCATTGTATTTATTATCCTCCTAGGAGATGATTTCTTCCATGTCAGCTTTCCTTTTGAATGTCTAGGTGGATTGGTTCCATTTCCCTTTTTTCTAACTCTTATCTCAAATGGAATCATCCTTTTTAAGCTTTGATTCTTATTGGACAACCTTGTCATAGGCTTCCGTGACGTTCGCGAGAGCTAGGAAATTGATAGGTCCTCCTATTCTGTTGTTCAGTCCCATTATGTATTTTATCAAACAAAATTTCTTATCAGCTTGCAGCTGTGGAACATATTTCAGTAGTCGAGTGAATTTTTCTGTATATTCATTTACTATAAGCTCGCCCTGTTTGAGGTCTTGAAACTCAGCTAATTTATGTTCATAAAAGAGTTGCAATAGCCATATCTGTCAGAACAATTGTACAAACTTAGCCCAAGTGAACCCTGATGGTTTAAGTTTGAGTTCATCCATCTTACTTTCCCACTAGCTCTCTGCTTCTCCTGTCAACTGGTAAGAACACCATACGACCTTCTAGGTTTCTGAATAATCTCTAATGGTAAAGTACTTTTCCATTCCTATCAGCCACGCTTCGACGACATCTCCAGGAATGGTCCCATCAAATTGAGGTGGTTTTACTTTCTTCATATCCTCGAGTATGATACCTATCCCAGGGTTTCTCTCAGAGTTATGAGTTTCATTATGGGATTGTTCCTCCCTTTCTGCACTAGATTGCTCATATTTGTTTTCCCTAGTTCTAGACTGGGATTTAGTCCTTCTACTCTGAATCTCTTCCATAAATCTGATTTTTAGCTCAAGATTTCCTATACGGTTTTGGGTTTCTTGTATCATCTGCAAGAGTTGGTCCATTTTTCTAGTTGGAGATCTAGTGACCTCAGTCCAATCTTCACTTCGTATACTTTCCATTTAACTGAATACCTGGAAAAAAAATTGCTTCAATTCCTATTCTAGTATATGTCATAAAATTAAAAGTGATTGTAATAAGGTAACATTCATAACATTCAAGAAGTAGCCATAAAAATGTACACACAACAAAATTGTATTTCTTTTATTCATTCATAATTTTTTTTTAGAGTGAGATTACTTAGAAAATCCAAAGTTTTTATCTCTCCTTTATACATATATACATGGATACCCTATCCAGGGTTTCCCTCTCAGTCCTCACTACCTTAATTGCTCGTAATGGGCTCCTCCTGGCCCTCATAATCAGAAGGAATGAGTCTGTAGTCTGGGGTAGGCTCTCGTTTGGCAGTAACAGAAGTGCGCTCTGGTTCACTGGTAACAAGAGGGGATTGAGTTTTTCTCACATTTGTAGGAGGTTGTGGTTCTTTTTTTTGTTCAATATCCTGTTTATGCTTAGCAAATAGGGTTGCCTTGATTTCTGCCCTGATTTTGGGTGTCCAGGTGTGCCTTTGTTTTTTGATTCTTATTAAGGTTGTTGTTAAGGTTTCATTGTCCATGGGTAAATCACACTTGGAGTAGTCATAATCCTTATACAAGATGTTGGCTAGCTTAATGGTAAGTGGGTGCCGAACCCTCTTCCGTTTGGTATGGATCATTATCGACATCCTGACAGGAACCCAAATCCCTAGTTCAACTTTCTTTTCAAGTTCAAGTATTAGCGAGCCCCATGTCTAGTTCAAGATAACACATTTTTTTTTGGAAAAAAAAAAGAGATATGAAATTACATAAACACGGAAGGGAAAATTACTCTAACATGCTAAACTATTGTTTTTTAAATGAATAAAAAAAACATTGCTGCAACTATTCAAATGGTAACTTCAAGCATATCTAGCTGTACATTTTATTGAAACATCAAAAGTAAAGAACTGAGAATGGATGGAATCTTACTTAACATTTAGTAATTACCAACCTCTGGTTCATCTTTAGTCTTTTCTGCATCGTAGGGTGAAAAGATATCATTGAGGCATTTAACCGCCCAACCATGGATCATAACTCTATCCTCCCTTGCTCACTTTTTATTGAAGTGGGCCCAGCCCCCCGCAAGGGAATAGTGCATGGTTATGTCAAGTCATGAGAAACTCGTGTAAGAACCTACAACCTTATTCGATTACACCCTATAGCTTCTGCTAACTTGGTATAACTCCTGACTAAGCCTGTATCCGGGAACTTAAGAACTGACAAGCACTAGCAAGTGGCTAGTGTTAAGTTTTTAGGATAGTTGCAAATGTAATAACACTCTATGTTGTATGTATTTTCCAAATGCAACAATCTCTCTTTCATTTATATTAGGAATGAGGCTAGGAGAGACATGTCCCTTCATGGGACA